>JBBDGP010000713.1:0-170000 GCA_037952835.1 Lithobates septentrionalis | reverse complement strand
AGCTCAGCTGGATAGCTTCAGCGACCCCCCCCCAGCCCCGACTGCGGAACCAAATAGGAGGCAGGTGCGTGAGCGGCACAGGCAGAAGGAGCAGCTCGGCTGCAGGTCCCACATGGACATGCCGCCCGCATGCCTTGGAGCCGGGTGCTATCATCCAGCTGCTGCTGCCACTTGGAGGTCTCTACTGTCCCGCTCCCAGCACTACCACCGGACCAGGATGAGACCTTGACAGCATCAGTGATTGATCACAGGCAATTTAGCCGACCGCGAGGCCCCTCTGACTGCGGGGCCTTAGGCGATCGCCTAATTTGCCTAATTAGAGGGCCGCCTCTGCTATGAGCTGATTGGTTGTCATGCATAGCTGTTCCAAATTCTGTCTGCTCTAGTTTTGATAAATTCCCCTAAGGGCTCATTCAGACAGGCGTTGAGACAGGTCCTGTATGCTGAGCCACTTTTTGCTGCTTCTGAATCCTCTAGAGAGCTTCACTTATAGAAGCGGATACACAGATCTGAATGCAGACACTATGCGTTTGGATACATGCATCCCTTCCTGTTCTGCATGTCAAATTTTGACATTCGACTATGTCCATGCAGCTGCTGCATCCAAATTGACTTTGACTTGACTGCCTGCACAGGAATGCACAGAACACTAAGTATACCCATGCGGTACACGGCCATCACACTGGGCATGGAAGCATATGCTCCATCAGAATGAGGCCTAATTGTCATGTGGGCCAGATAGCAGGAAAGAGGAGATATCGGGTAATTAAAAAAGAAGTATGGGAATTTTATGAATCATACTTACCTAGGTGGATGCTGCATCTGTCCCCTGCTGGCTCTAAGGCTGAGAACTGAGTAATCAAACACCGCCAATCACTCAGTTCTCAATGCTCCCTGAGCAGAGAGCTGGTGGCTGTCAGTCTCTGGCTCTGCTCTGCCCCCCCCCCCTCCAGTGCTCACCGAAACACTGGGCTGTGGATGGGGCGAGAGCAGCCAGCTCAGCCTCTCAGCCTCTCAGCAGCTCACTGAGAGGCTGAGCTGGGTGCCGGTCTAGGCACGTTAGCAGATCCCAACCATATGGGTGCGATCTTTCTCCAACCTGGACCGACTCTGTGACATCAGCTGAGAGCGGGCTTAAGCCCGCTTTCAGCTGAAAATGGGTCACAGGAGACCAAAACAATCTGCACTGATGTGATCAACAGGAGGAGTACAACCAAACAGGCTTTGGCTGTACTTCTCCCTTAATAAATCTATTACACAACCTGTCTCTCTGCTCCTGTTTGGCATTACTTGCAACAATTGATAAATGTCCCCATTTATGTTGAGAACTAACCCCATCCAGGGGCCTTTGCCACACCAACCACCATTTCCTAGTCAATGGCCTTCTCTGCACTGCTCTCCCAGTCCAAGGCCTCCTTTAACTTAAGAGCCTCCTCTGCACCCTGATCTCCGAATCCAAGTCTTTTATCAACCCCACTTTTCAAATCCAGGGCACCTTTACACCCCCCAGTCCAGGGCCTCCTGTGTTCTCCCCTCCTAGTCCAGGGCCTCTTCTGCACCCCCCCAGTCAAGGGCCTCCTGTGTTCTCCCCTCCTAGTCCAGGGCCTCCTCTGCACCCCCCCCACTCCTGCACTTCCGTCTGCACTCCCCCAGTCCAGGGCCTCCTCTACACCCCCCGAGCCCAGAACCTCCTCTGCATCCCACAAGTCCAGGGTCTCCTCTGTGCCCCCCCAGGTCAGGGCCTCCTCTGCACCCCCCAGCCCAAAGCTTCATCCACATCCCCCATCAGCCCAGGGCCTCCACTGCACCATCCATACCAGGGCCTCCTCTAACCCCCCTCCTCTCAGTCCGGGGCCTCCTCTTCACCCCCTTCTCAGCCCAGGGCCTCCTCTGCACCTCCCAGCCTAGGGCCTCCTCTGCACACCCCCTCCAAGTCCAGGGCCTCCTCTGCCCCCCCCAGTCCAGGGCCTTCTTTGAAGCCTCCCCTTCTCTGGTATGCCTCACGCAGAAAAGACATAGGCTGTTTGGGCACTGGGCAGGACTAGGAGGAAGACCTGCCTGTTCATTACACTTGATCAGGTGGTAGTGACACCCTTAGAGCAGCGGTTCCCAGTGCGGGTGGGGGCGGCACTCCTGGCAGCACCCCCCTAGATGCGTCACCTGGGGCAGGTGCCCCCCTAGTTTGCTGTATACAAGAAGCTTCAAGCGCATTATTACAATACTCTGCACAACAGGTAGAGGGCTGCTCTGACTTTGGACTTGATAAAACACAGTGGACCAACACCAACAGAAGACATGGCTCCAAAAATCATCACTGACTGTGATTGAGTATTGAGTACATACTATACTGTACATGGACATACTTTTCAGTAAGCCAACATTTCTGTATTTTTTTTTATTGCTCTTATGTAATATTCTAATTTTCTGAGATACTGAATTCTGGGTTTTCACTAGCTGTAAGCCTTAATCTTCAACATTAAAAGAAAGAAATGTTTGAAATACAGTGGGGACGAAAAGTATTCAGACCCCCTTACATTTTTCACTCTTTGTTATATTGCAGCCATTTGCTAAAATCATTTACCGGTAAGTTCATTTTCTTCCCTCATTAATGTACACACAGCACTCCATATTGACAGAAAAACACAGAATTGTTTGACATTTTTGCAGATTTAAAAAGAAAAACTGAAATATCACATGGTCCTAAGTATTCAGACCCTTTGCTCAGTATTTAGTAGAAGCACCCTTTTCATCTAATACAGCCATGAGTCTTTTTGGGAAAGATGCAACAAGTTTTTCACACCTGGATTTGGGGATCCTCTGCCATTCCTCCTTGCAGATCCTCTCCAGTTCTGTCCGGTTGGATGGTAAACGTTGGTGGACAGCCATTTTAAGGTCTCTCCAGAGATGCTCAATTGGGTTTAAGTCAGGGCTCTGGCTGGGCCATTCAAGAACAGTCACAGAGTTGTTGTGAAGCCACTCCTTCGTTATTTTAGCTGTGTGCTTAGGGTCATTGTCTTGTTGGAAGGTAAACCTTTGGCCCAATTTGAGGTCCTGAGCACTCTGGAGAAGGTTTTCATCCAGGATATCCCTGTACTTGGCCGCATTCATCTTTCCCTCGATTGCAACCAGTCGTCCTGTCCCAGCAGCTGAAAAACACCCCCACAGCATGATGCTGCCACCACCATGCTTCACCGTTGGGACTGAATTGGACAGGTTAATGAGCAGTGCCTGGTTTTCTCCACACATACCGCTTAGAATTAATTCCAAAAAGCTCTATCTAGGTCTCATCAGACCAGAGAATCTTATTTCTCACCATCCTGGAGTCCTTCAGGTGTTTTTTTAGCAAACTCCATGTGGGCTTTCATGTGTCTTGCACTGAGGAGAGGCTTCCGTCGGGCCACTCTGCCATAAAGCCCCAACTGGTGGAGGGCTGCAGTGATGGTTGACTTTCTACAACTTTCTCCCATCTCCTGACTGCATCTCTGGAGCTCAGCCACAGTGATCTTTGGGTTCTTTTTTACCTCTCTCACCAAGGCTCTTCTCCCCCGATAGCTCAGTTTGGGCTGGACGGCCAGCTCTAGGAAGGGTTCTGGTCATCCCAAATGTCTTCCATTTAAGGATTATGGAGGCCACTGTGCTCTTAGGAGAATTTTTTTGTAACCTTGGCCAGATTTGTGCCTTGCCACAATTCTGTCTCTGAGCTCTTCAGGCAGTTCCTTTGACCTCATGATTCTCATTTGCTCTGACATGCACTGTGAGCTGTAAGGTCTTATATAGACAGGTGTGTGGCTTTCCTAATCAAGTCCAATCAGTATAATCAAACACAGCTGGACTCAAATGAAGGTGTAGAACCATCTCAAGGATGATCAGAAGAAATGGACAGCACCTGAGTTAAATATATTAGTGTCACAGCAAAGGGTCTCAATACTTAGGACCATGTGATATTTCAGTTTTTCTTTTTTAATAAATCTGCAAAAATGTCAATAATTCTGTGTTTTTCTGTCAATATGGGGTGCTGTGTGTACATTAATGAGGAAAAAAATGAAGCTAAATGATTTTAGCAAATGGCTGCAATATAACAAAGCGTGAAAAATTTAAGGGAGTCTGAATACTTTCCGTCCCCACTGTATATCACTCTGTGTGTAACACATCTATATAAAATATAGGTGTTTTAACTTTTTGAATTGAATTACTGAAATAAATTAACTTTTTGATGATATTCTAATTTTATGAGATGCACCTGTGTGTGTGTGTATATATATATATATACATACACATATATACACTCTATTGTCAAAAGTATTGGTACACCTGCCTTTACATGCACATTCATTTTAACCACTTTAGCTCCGGAAGGATTTACCCCCTTAATGACCAGGCCATTTTTTGAGATATAGCACTGCATCGCTTTAACTGACAATTGCACGGTTGTGCGACGTTGTACCCAAACAAATTGGTTGTCCTTTTTTCCCCACAAATAGAGCTTTCTTTTGGTGGTATTTGATCACCTCTGCGGTTTTTATTTTTTGTGCTATAGACAACAAAAGACTGACAATTTAAAAGTAAAAACAATATTTTTTACTGTCTGCTATAATACATATCCAAAAAAATATATAAAAAAACGAATTTATTCATCAATTTAGGCCAATATGTATTCTGCTACATATTTTTGGTAAAAAATTTGCAATAAGTGTATATTAATTGGTTTGCGCAAAAGTTATAGCGTCTACAAAATAGAGGAAAGATTTAGGGACTTTTTATTTTTTTAATTGTTTTTACTAGTAATGGCGGGGCTACTGGCCACTTTGTTTCACTCCATTAAATATAGAAAAGCATAATATTTACTACTGGTTGCCATCTCAGGAGGACTCCTTATATAGTACTTATTTGTTTATTAGGCTGTGGTGTGACGGAGCTCATAGCCCGTGGCAAAATCTGGCTTGCAATTATACCCCATCACTCAGATATTATGGGAGTTTATTTGAATGGTGCAGGAACAATAGGAGTACAGTACAGTACAAGTACAGAGCCATAGCTTCCAACTTTCTGAGAAGAGAAATGGACATCTTTAGCACAAATTACCTAGGCAAAGGAAACACCATTGCCATGCTCCCAGTTATGTGTACAAGTAATGCCGCATACACACGAGCGGATTTGTCGTCGGAAAACGGGATTCTGCTCAAGTTTGCCTTGCATACACGCGGTCACGCAAAAGTTTGCTGAAATTATGACCACCAAGAACGCAGTGACGTACAACACTACAACGAGCCGAGAAAATGAAGTTCAATGCTTCCAGCATGCATCAAATTGTTTCCGAGCATGCGTAGGGATTTTGCGCGTCGGAATAGCCACAGACAATCGCATTTTCGGATAGGAACTTTACCTGACTGAAAAATTAAGAACATGCTCTCAATCTTTTGCTGGCTGGAATTCGGACAGCAAAAGTCCGATGGAGCATACACACGGTCGCATTTTCCGCCGAGAAACTCTCATCGGTCTTTTGCGGGCCGAAATAACGAGCGTGTGTACGCGGCAGAAGAGTTAGTCTGCAGAAACTTGTTGCCCACTTAAGGACCAAGCTTCTTTTTGACACTTATTTACAAGGTAAAATCATTTTTTTGCTAGAAAATTACTTAGAACCCCCAAACATTATATATTTTTTTCAGACACCCTAGAGAATAAAATGGCGGTCGTTGCAATACTTTATGCCACACCGTATTTGCGCAGCAGTCTTACAAGCGCAATTTTTTAGGAAAAAATACACTTTTTTGACTTAAAAATATATATTGTGAAAGATGTTTACGCTGTCTAAATTGATACCATGTCATGCTTTAAAATTGCACCCGCTCATGGAATGGCAACAAACCTTTACCCTTAAAAATCTCCATAGGCGACGTTTGAAAATGTCTACAGGTTACATGTTTAGAGTTACAGAGGAGGTCTAGTGCTAGAATTATTGCTCTCTGTTTGAACAGTTTAGTTCCTTTCTGGAATGGGTGGTACGGGATGTTTCGGGCCTAGCTTCAGTCATCCACTATTTGGACGACTTTTTATGTACAGGGCCAGCTTACCAGCTATCTGTCTGTACTATCTGTGCTTCCCTTTTGGCTACGGTCCAACATGTTTTTCAGTTTTTTGGTGTCCCCTTGGCCGTGGACAAGACCGAGGGCCCAGCCACAGAGTTGCTTTCTTTTGGTACTGTCATCGATACCGTGGCTATGGAGTGCCGTTTGCCTTTGGACAAGCTTGTTGATCTGAAGGGGGGCGGTCTCCACGGCTTTGCAGAGCAAGAAAATTCAGCTTAGGGATCTGCAATCTCTTTTGGGCAAGTTGAATTTTGCTTGCTGCATTATGCCAATGGGCCGTGTTTTCTGCAGGTGACTGGCGGTGGCCAGGGCTGGCGTCAGGGCTCCACATCATTATGTGAGATTGGTGCTGGAACATCGAGAGGACTTGCAAGTGTGGGATTCCGGCATCTTACAATGGTCGATCTCTTTGGCTGGAGTAAGCCATTGCAAATTTTGACATGGAACTGTTTACTGATGCGGCAGGCTCGGCTGGTTATGGGGCATATTGTCAGGGTCAGTGGAGTGCCGGATGTTGGCCAACGGAATGGAGAGAGGTGGGTCTGGTGCGGAATTTGGCTGCCTTGGAATTGTTTCTGTCACGGAACGTCCCACACTCCGCTTGAGTGCTTCCGTCATATACCGCTTCCTAAGTTCTGGAATGATGTGTCCCAACAGAATGAATCAGTCTTATCAGCAGGGGGCTGCTTGAGGAACCCCCCCCCTCTTCAGGGACACAGATCCACAGCAAGGAGTCCCCATACAATATATACATGACTGAGTCCGATTAATACAGTTCAGACTGGATTTCTCATTCACCTCAAATGCTAGGGCCCATAATCGGTGGGCAACAGGCCCGCACACAGTCCTCTCCAACAGCCTCTGCTCCGGCCAGGTCCGTGACAGTTTCCCATTGTGTTGTCTGTGGAACTGTGAGGTAAGGAATTTAGTGATAGACGTGTTAGGTTTCATTGTGATAATTTGGGGGTGGTGCAGGCCATTAATAGCGTTACGGCTTCTTCTCCTCCTGTTGTCCTCTTGCTTGGCCACTTGGTTCTTACTTGTTTGCATATTAACTGTTTTATGTCTGCTGTGCATGTCCCGGGAATTGATAGTTCACTGGCAGATGTGTTGTCTCGTTTCCAGTGGTACAGATTCCGTCTTTTGGCACCGGATGCGGAGCGCCACGGGATTCCCTACCCTGAACGACTGTGGAGCATTGCATTGCCACTTCCCAGCTCTTGATCCGTAAGTCGTTCTCTGCGGCTACTTGGACTTCGCGCAGTAGGGTGTGGCAGGAATGGAGGGACTTGGTAAGTAAGGTTGGGGGGTGCTCTCGGGAAGAGGATGGGGTGCATTTGTTACTTTATTTTATCGGTAGGAATTTTGAACAGGGGGCTTCTGTCTCTTCTATGTTTTGGATGTTGGCTGGGCTGGCATTCATGTTTAAGTTGGCTGGTCAACGTGATGCGACAAAAGTTTTTATGGTCCAGCAAGCTATGCTGGGCTACCGAAAAGGTCGCTCTGTAGCTGATTCTAGATGCCCTGTTTCTTTTTCAGTCCTTGGTGCTGTCGTGGGCCACTTGGGGAAGGCTTGTTTGTCTGAATATGAGGTGGCCTTATTCCGGGCCGTCTTTGTATTGGCCTTTTTTTGGGCTTTTCGGGTGGGAGAACTTGTCAGTCGGAATAAGTGGGGCGAGGGTGGTTTGGGAGTCCAGGATGTGTGGGTGCAGAACGAAACCATTGGGGTTTCTCTTCGTAAATCCAAGACGGATCAGTTGGGCAAGGGCGCTCGGATCGAGTTGGGTGTGGTCCCCTTCTCTCCGGTCTGCCCAGTGATGGATGTTGTTTTCTTTTTCCAGAATTCAGCCCGGTATTCTGGGTGTTTTCTTTATGGATGAGGATGGTACTGCTCTGTCCTTTGTTCAAAAAATGTCTTTTGGCGGCTGGGTTGGGTGCGGACAATTATGCCCCGTACACACGGTCGGACTTTGTTCGGACATTCCGACAACAAAATCCTAGGATTTTTTCTGACGGATGTTGGCTCAAACTTGTCTTGCATACACACGGTCACACAAAGTTGTCGGAAAATCCGATCGTTCTAAACGCGGTGACGTAAAACAGGTACGTCGGGACTATAAACAGGGCAGTGGCCAAAAGCTTTCATCCCTTTATTTATTCTGAGCATGCGTGGCACTTTGTCCGTCGGATTTGTGTACACACGATCGGAATTTCCGACAATGGATTTTGTTGTCAGAAAATTTTATATCCTGCTCTCAAACTTTGTGGGTCGGAAAATCCGATGGAAAATGTGTGATGGAGCCTACACACGGAATTTCTGACAACAAGGTCCTATCACACATTTTCCATCGGAAAATCCGACCGTGTGTACGGGGCATTATTCTTCCCATTCGTTCCGGATTGGGGCGACGACTGAAGTGGTCAGGTGGGGTTTGGATGATCAGGTGGTTCAGCGTATTGGGCGATGGGATCGGTCTTATGTGCGCCCTCATTTATTGTAAGTTCGGGGGGTTGTGGATTTACGTGGTTTCTTTGCTGGCAGTTACTGGGTTTCAAGCTGTTATCCTCTCTTTCCTGGGTTTACTATTATGTCCATGTTGTGTTTTTTACGGGGGTTTCTGTGAGTTTGTTGGGGGGGTGTTATATTCCCCCCTCCCCTTTTTATTTTTCTTTCAGATTCAGAGGCATGCCTGGTGTGGATCCTTGGTCACTCATACGTGTATTGGGGTGCCAGGAGGGCTGAGGTACGGGAGGAGGGTAGGCAGTTGGTTTTCTCCAGGGAAGAGGTCATAGTTCGGTGGCTGGGTTTTCCAGGGATGCTCTGGTCTAGGGTCGTGCTTGAAATGCACAGGTATGCTAGAATTAGATAGGCCCCCTGATGTGGTTCTATTGCATGTAGGAGGTAATGACCTTGGTCTGCGTTGCTCACGTGAACTTATCAGGGACATTAAATTTGATTTTTTGCGGCTTAGGTCATTTTTCCCGGATACCATCTTTGTATGGTCCGATGTCGTAGCTAGGTTTGCTTGGCGTTTGGTATCAACAGAGCCAGGATTAGGGTCAACAAGGCAGTAGCCAAGTTTTTTGTACGTAATGGGGGCTTGGCGATCCGTCATTGTGAGTTGGAGGACGAGACATGGAGTTTTTTACGACATGGCGGTGTTCACCTGAATGCCATTGGCATTGATCTGTGGCAGTTGGCTTTACAGGCTGGTATCCAGCGGGCCTTTCCGAGTTTGGAGGGCGACACGAGCTTAAGGTGTCACGCTCATGTGCTGTGGCGGGGGGTCTATGGGGTCTTTGGAGGCGGTGCTGGATAAAATAATGGAGATTTAGGGGGGTTGAGCCTTCTGGAGGTATGGGCTTCCCTACCCATCCTAAAAATATAATGCTATCAATGGTTTTAAGTTGGTTGTATCTGGTAGGAAGTAACTAGTAATTGTCCCTAAGATGGTGTAAGTTGCGGCTGGGGGCCTTTCATGGGGTGACAGATGCAACTGGTTGGTCGAGAGAAAATTAAGCCCTTCAAAGGCCTTAGACTGGGTAGGATTAAGCAGAGGTCTTTTGGTTTAATGGTTACGTATAAAATGTATTATATGCATTACGATTGTTTATGTTGTTATTTGTATTTCAGTTTGTTGTAAAAAAAGGGTTCTATGGCCATTCGACTCCAAAAATAATATGTGTCATCTGGTCAATCTTGGGGGTGAAGGAATGGGGTTTAGTGGGTTATTTTACAGAAAATCAGAGCCTCTGTAATCTGCACATCCCTCAGTCAAGAGATATTAAACCCAAAAGCAAACATTTATTATATTGCAACTTACTAAATTTTAGATGTGATTTCTGCATTAGTTCTCTTTTTTAGACCCCTTTCACACTGGTTCTCTTCAAAACGTTTGCAGCACTTTTGAGGCGTTTGCGGTGCGGTTTGTAAAGAACACGTGACTCAAAAAAGCTGTGAGGTGTTTTTGAGGTACTTTGAGGTGCTTCCCATTCAATTAAATGGGGAGGATCGCTTTTGGTGTGCTTTTTTTTAGCACCCCAAACATGCTCCAAAGATGCCGCAAGCAGGATTTTTTTTCTCAAGCGCACTGCCCCAGTGTGAAAGCATTCAATGATTTTTAAAGGGAAGCATTTTTCTTGAGCTTAGGTGCTTTTTTTAAAGCAAAGGTACTTGAAACGCTCTTCAGTGTGGAAGGGGCCTTATGCCACGTACACACGATTGGAATTTCGGCCCACAAAAGACCGATGAGAGTTTTTCGTCAGAAAATGCGACCGTGTGTATGCTCCATCGGTCTTTTGCTGGTGGAATTCCAGCCAGCAAAAGATTGAGAGCATGCTCTCAATTTTTCAGTCGGGAAAAGTTCCTATTCGAAAATGTGATCGTCTGTGGCAATTCCGACACACAAAATCCCTACACATGCTCGGAAACAATTCGACACATGCTCGGAAGCATTGAACTTCATTTTCTCTGCTCGTAGTAGTGTTGTACGTCACTGCGTTCTTGACAGTTGAAATTTCAGCAAACTTTTTTTCCCAGCGAAAAGCCGTCATATCTTTTTCTGACGAGAAATCCGCTCATGTCTACGCGGCATTAGGCTTTCTTTCCTTTATTTTTACCTGATGAGTAAAGAGCCAGTAAGTCTTTTGTTTTTCAACAAAACAAGCTCTCCTGCAAATGTAACATTTAGAAGATTGAGGCAAACTCTTTTCCCATGGCAGGTGTGCTTACAATGATCAGCTTTTATTTATTCATGTATTTATGTAAAATCTTTCTTCAAAAAGGAAAAAAAACTGTTGCTGTAACTGCTTATAAAGTGTGAGCTGGAGTTTGGCTTCAATTAGTTAGTGTATTAAAATCTACTAGTCCATCTAACTCTCTCCCCCCCCCCCCCCCAGACTGACAATGCTGCTGTCTGCTGTGCTCCTGTGCTCATTCATCCAGAGTGGGGGGCACATTAATACAGGAGGTTTGTTACTTTCCAGATCACCAGGTAAAAACAGATGGAAAAACCTATGCGCCATCACATCTAAAGTCTCGTACACACGATCGGATTTTCCACAGACAAAACCTCAGACTTTTGCCCGAAGGCGTGTGCGTGGATTTTGTCTTGCATACAAACGGTACACAATTGTTGGGCAACAAACACTAATGTAGTGACGTACTAGATGTACTACGAGCCGAAAAAGAGGAAGTTCAATTGTCAGACGCCACCCTTTGTGCTCCTTCTGCTAATTTCATGTTGGTAGAAGTTTGGTGAGTGTTGATTCACGCTTTTCATTTTGCGCTTTTTATTTTGCGCTTTTTAGTTCGTTTCTGAACGGCCGCTCGTCAACCAGACGGAGGAGGAGATAATGGAGGTTATTTACTAAAAGAAAATCCACTTTGCACTTCAAGTGCACTTGGAAGTAAAGTCGCTGTAGATCCGAGGGGGACATGCAAGAAAAATAAAAACAGCATTTTAGCTTGCACATGATTGGATGATAAAATCAGCAGAGCTTCCCCTCATTTCAGATCTACCCCTTAGATTTAGAGCGACTGCACTTCCAAGTGCAAAGTTGATTTGCCTTTCGTAAATAACTCCCTATGTGTTATTTATTATTGGCCTTGGAGCTATTGCTTTGACCCAAGTCCAGTCCAGGAACAGGAGGAGGAAGATTTCTTGGACCAAAATATTGTGACCAGTTATGTCATATGCCTTTGCTGCGGGAGCTCCAGGAGAATAATCCGGATGATTTTCGGAATTATCTCCGGATGACGGACCCCTGCTTTCACCAACTTTTGGCATTGTTGACCCCCTATTTTAAGAAGCAGAACACATGCATGAGACTTTTATTTTATTTTTTGGTGGAAAAATTATTTGATTTGGTATATTTTCTATATTTTTGGATGCATAGAATACACTTTTGGTTAAGTTCTATTAGCAGATAGCATGTCTAATTTTTTTTAATTTTTTTTAATGCACAATAAAAAAATTGTGGAGAATAATACTTGGCTATGTGTTTTACTTCAAATAACAGTTTGGGAGTAGGCAGTTACATTTAAAAAAATACAATGTAAAATTAACAAGGGACACCAACATAGTTGTAACTTTGATCTTAAAAACTACGGGATAATGGTGTTGTGGTAACTTGCATCAAAAAAAAAAAAATAACAAGCATAATTAAATTATTCTTGATATAACTAGAAAAATAAAAGCCTTTGAAAATTTGTTTGCAATAACTCCATCAGTATCACCAGCAAAGCAGCTTCATTATTATCCCATTAAAGAAGAAGAGAATGTGCGCTGAATTTCTAGATTTTATAATTTGCCACGTCACGGATGTTAATTCTCCATTATGAACGCTAGTTTACAAGACCAACCGCTTCTGGCTCGTCCTTGCTTCCGAGCATGCGTGTTTTGTACTTTGGACTTTTGTCTGACGGACTGTACACACGCTCGGAAAATCCGACAACAGACATTTGTCCGCGGAAAATTTTAAAGCCTGCCATCCAACATTTGTCAGTGGAAAATGTGACAACAATTGTCCGATGGAGCGTACACACGGTCAGATTTTCCGCCAACAGCCTGTCATCACACATTACCTAACGGAAAATCCGATCATGTGTACGAGGCTTTAGGTTTTAATGCAGCTTTCGGTTGGATGAAAACTACCAATAGTCAGTCTTTTAGATGTCGAATCATCAGACTAATAAGAAGGACAACTGAGGAAGAAAGGAAGACAGACTCCTAATGACAGACAGTTGGCAGCTATGCAGAGAGACACCAGGAACCTGAGAGACACAGTACTGAAAATAAATATATATTAACAGGGTATAACAGTAATTACACAGTGCCACCTGCTGTCTGCCCAGGAGTAGTGGCAGTTGTTGCTTTGTTGCAGCATTTCCTTGGTCAGAAGGTGCACCAGAGACAATGGGGAGACCTGCTAATAATTGCGCCGATATAACAAATGTACACAAGGAGTCAAAATGACATCAATTACAGTGGTGCAGATCACTAATAATCCACAATGAACTAACAAATACAATGCGGTGCTACTCCAAACACATGAATATATGTGACTCTAAAAGTGCTAATGCAACTCTCCCTACAAGTGTCTGGATTAAGTATACAAATAAATACTCAAATATAGTATCCGTGTAAGTAAAAAAAAGCGGAATGTGCAAGCAATCAAAAGGTAAATAACCCCCCCCCCCCCTTGTGAAAATAAATAATACACCCCCAAGGGAATGTGAAAAATGAAAAAAATGCAGTGTATGTGATATACACAATAGTGGTGTCACCCTTTATGGATGCTATTAATCTAAATGTGTTGCAAACCCCCCTAAATATAACAAAGTGCAAAAAAAACCAATAATGGTGTCACCCTCTAGAAATGCTGGAACCAGCCATAAAGTAGGATGAAACGATAATAACCAAAGCGAATATATACAACGAAGTAATATTAAGGTACCCCTGCTACATGTGAAAATATACATGCATATCACATACGCTGGTGTATTTGACCTATACTTGGTGGGTCACAATCATTGCGGTGAGCTGCTGTCCACATTGGTGAAGAATTCACATGGTGAAACATATAATATATAGTCACTGCATGTGCCTTATAGGAGAAGTGTACTTAATCAGCATACATTTAATGCACATAGAAACTGCTGTATTTAAAGGATATATGTTATGGACATTTATCACATTTATTGCAGGTTCCGTAACCTCCAGAAGGGTGACACCACCATTGCCATACATTTTCATTGTGCTTTATGGCTGGTCCCAACATTCCTAAAAGGTACACCATTATTTGTATTTCCATTTTTTTTTTTGCACTTTGTTATATTTAGGGGGTGTTTGCAACACATTTAGATTTAGCCTAGGTTTACATATGTGGGATCTCAGACATCGCATGTGATTCCCACTCGCACTGCGGTGCCGATCACATGCAATGTCTGTGCAGTGCGAGTTCAGCCATACAGTTGTATGGCTGAACAACTCGCATTGGATTCCCCTGAAAATAGTGCAGAGACTTTTTTTCCCCACAATAGAATCAGATCGCATGGGTGTTCACACCTATGCGATCTGATTCAAGTGCGAGTTCACAGTTCGCACTGTGATCTGTGAACTGACCTGGGGGTTTCATTAACAATGTACTGACACCCGCAGAAGTTCAAAGAGGGGAGTGTGAACTGCCTGTGGGAGAGATGCAATGTGGGAACCGGCGCTGTAATCGCGCTTGTTCCCACATATGTGAACCTAGGCTAATAGCGCCCATAAAGGGTGACACCACAATTGTGCATATCACATACATGCCATTTTTTTCAGTTTTCACACATTCCCTTGGGGGTGCATTATTTATTTTCACAAGGGGGGGTTATTTACCTTTAGATTACGAGCACAATCTCCTTTTTTTTTTATAAAAACAAACAAAGGCGCCTCTAAGTGCAGAAGATAAACAATTTTTAATACCCCAACTGGGTTAAAAACACTTACAAAATAGGAGTGGTTAACAGGCACATCGTGGGTGAGGCTGCATTGGAAGGGGTCACGATCAGAGGAAGCCTTCAGGAGGATGGATGTAGTCACTGTCAGCAGCGGTGTAGAGCACAGGGAGCCGATGTGAAGCCGGCGTCGTCAGCGTGTGAGGGCTGCGAACCCGGAAGTGATGTCATCCACTGAGCGGCTCTGTGACCAGCCTGAACCGCAAACGAAAGGCCAGAGAGGGGATGTGATGTCATCAATGAGGGACGCGTTTCGGAACCGTCATTCGTTCCTTTCTCAACCTCGGACTACACTGATGGCTGGGGAGGATATATACAAGCACACTGGCAGTGGATTGGCCAGGGGGCGGGGGCAACAAGGTTTAATAACAATAAGTCTAGTAAATGCATATGAATGTAAGCGAATACCTGCAACAGCATACTAAAAAACGGAACAATAGAGGAAAATGAAATAAAATAAAATCAAGGATGGTAGTATTAAAAGTTTAAAAACGATCTGTATGACGATCAGAGTGCCTAATGTCTAGGACTGACAGATCATGTAAAGTGCATGCACATAACAGATTATCAGCAAATGGGTAACAAGGAGGGGGGGGGGGGGGCATGCATGACATTGGTAACATTAAAATATCATCATATGAGGGTGTGTGAAATGTGACATGAAAACGCCCATAGATTCAAATTAAAAAAGGGGTATGTTAAAATGAAGGAGTAATAATGATAATAAAACATCTTTTTATTAAAAATTCTAAAAAAGGAGGAGGGGAGCCTAGATAAGTGTGGAAAGGGAAATGTATTGTCAAAGTATGGCACTAACTTCAAAGTCCTCGTTTAACCCTCCAGGGGCTAAAACATTTAATAGGAATATCCAATACATTTCTCTATGGCATAGTCGTCGGTAGCGTTCAGCTGGGGGAAGATCTTTTGGCATTGCCTCAATAACCCATACTCTGAGGCCGCTAGTGGACTTATCATGGACGTGAAGATAGTGTTTGGGGACACTGTGGTTATCTAGTCCGCCTTCGATAAAGCGACGGTGTTCACCAAACCGTTTCCGTAGTGGCCGAATGGTGCGCCCTACATAAAATAGACCACAGGGACAAGTGAGGCAATATATGACATGGTCAGAAGAACATGTGTGGAAACCCTTTATTGGGTATATTTTGCCTTTAACGTGAAAGTCTTTCTGGCCATGTGTCACAAACCGACAGGTCTTGCAGAGGGGTTTACGGCACTGATACATCCCAGAAATAGCTAGGAAAGTGGGCATATGGTGACCAGGAGGTGGAGGTCTAGCCTTAAGTTTGCTGGTCGCTACCTTGCTCTTAATATTGGGTGCTTTCCTATAGGCAAATTGAGGTCTATTAGACAGAGTAGGAAGTAGATGTTCGTCTTGTAGTAGTAAAGGCCAATGTTTTTTAATGATATTTTCCATTTGTTTATGTTGGGTATGGAATTGGGTAATAAATCGTAAATTACTATTGTCGGTATTTTGGCATGGATGAGAATTTTCAATAGGCGGTTTACTCTTATATTTTTGATACGCTGTATCCACAAGATCAACGGGGAATCCCTTTTCAATAAATTTTTCTTTTAGGATTAAACCTTCAGTGTCATAATCGCTCTTCAATGTACAGTTCTTGTTTAGCCTACAGAACTGACTCTTAGGTACATTGTTTAGCCATAGGGGGTGATGGCAGCTCTTATAATGGAGGAAGGAATTTCCAGCTGTTGGTTTGGTGAAGTTTTTGGCGTGTATCTCCTTACCTATCCAAAAAAGTTCAAGGTCCACCTTGTGCAGGTGGTAAAAGTAGGGAGTGAAATGTACTATGCGTTTTATCGCATCGTTCATGCAGAAATACAGGAACTGTGTAAAAACAATAAGAACAAAAATAAAAAATCCATCTCCAATCTCACCCATCATGAACAAAGAGCTCTTGACACACTCGCCAACAATCTAGAACTGGTTATAAAGAGTGCTGATAAAGGGGGAGGTATAGTGATACAAAATAGAGCTGATTATGTCTCTGAAGCCACCCGACTATTATCTGACACCAACACATACATCAGACTCAATAAAGATCCCTTACCCGTATTCACCATCGAAGCTTCTTCTCTTGTTAAAAAAGCACTGAAGGAAAACATCATCACACAACAAGAGGCCTCTTTTCTAGTTAAAGAAGTACATTTCACTCCCTACTTTTACCACCTGCCCAAAGTGCACAAAGACCTTAAAACACCACCTGGGCGACCGATCGTGGCCTCTATGGATAGCATCAGCAGTGGACTATCACAGTACATAGATCAATTCCTCCAGCCACTGGCCCAATCCCTCCAGTCATACATAAGAGATGGCGTTCATCTGCTGGAAACTTTAACCACCTACTCCTGGGACAAAAACTACCACTGGGCCTCTTTAGATGTTCAATCTCTATACACATCTATACCTCATGAAGTGGGCCTCAATGCCCTACAGTTTTTTCTCTGTCAAGACCCCATGCTCAATCCAAGGCAAGCTTCCTTTATTGTTGAGGCCACTTCCTTTTGTCTTACACATAATTATTTTAAATTTGAGGACAACTTCTTTCTGCAGCCACAGGGGACAGCTATGGGGGCGCATTTTGCGCCCTCATATGCGAATCTCACCATGGGGCATTGGGAGCATCAATATATATGGAACAACAACCCGTTTTTTTCCCATATTGTTTTTTATGGCCGCTATATAGATGACGTGATCAGCATTTGGGATGGCAGTGTATCAGTATTCTCAGACTTTGTAACATATTGCAACACCAATAATATGGGCCTCACCTTTACCTCTGTCATTGACCCAAACAAATTAGCTTTTTTGGACCTTGAACTTTTTTGGATAGGTAAGGAGATACACGCCAAAAACTTCACCAAACCAACAGCTGGAAATTCCTTCCTCCATTATAAGAGCTGCCATCACCCCCTATGGCTAAACAATGTACCTAAGAGTCAGTTCTGTAGGCTAAACAAGAACTGTACATTGAAGAGCGATTATGACACTGAAGGTTTAATCCTAAAAGAAAAATTTATTGAAAAGGGATTCCCCGTTGATCTTGTGGATACAGCGTATCAAAAATATAAGAGTAAACCGTCTATTGAAAATTCTCATCCACGCCAAAATACAGACAATAGTAATTTACGATTTATTACCCAATTCCATACCCAACATAAACAAATGGAAAATATCGTTAAAAAACATTGGCCTTTACTACTACAAGACGAACATCTACTTCCTACTCTGTCTAATAGACCTCAATTTGCCTATAGGAAAGCACCCAATATTAAGAGCAAGGTAGCGACCAGCAAACTTAAGGCTAGACCTCCACCTCCTGGTCACCATATGCCCACTTTCCTAGCTATTTCTGGGATGTATCAGTGCCGTAAACCCCTCTGCAAGACCTGTCGGTTTGTGACACATGGCCAGAAAGACTTTCACGTTAAAGGCAAAATATACCCAATAAAGGGTTTCCACACATGTTCTTCTGACCATGTCATATATTGCCTCACTTGTCCCTGTGGTCTATTTTATGTAGGGCGCACCATTCGGCCACTACGGAAACGGTTTGGTGAACACCGTCGCTTTATCGAAGGCGGACTAGATAACCACAGTGTCCCCAAACACTATCTTCACGTCCATGATAAGTCCACTAGTGGCCTCAGAGTATGGGTTATTGAGGCAATGCCAAAAGATCTTCCCCCAGCTGAACGCTACCGACGACTATGCCATAGAGAAATGTATTGGATATTCCTATTAAATGTTTTAGCCCCTGGAGGGTTAAACGAGGACTTCAAAGTTAGTGCCATACTTTGACAATACATTTCCCTTTCCACACTTATTTAGGCTCCCCTCCTCCTTTTTTAGAATTTTTAATAAAAAGATGTTTTATTATCATTATTACTCCTTCATTTTAACATACCCCTTTTTTAATTTGAATCTATGGGCGTTTTCATGTCACATTTTACACATCCTCATATGATGATATTTTAATGTTACCAATGTCATGCATGGCCCCCCCCCTCCTTGTTACCCATTTGCTGATAATCTGTTATGTGCATGCACTTTACATGATCTGTCAGTCCTAGACATTAGGCACTCTGATCGTCATACAGATCGTTTTTAAACTTTTATTACTACCATCCTTGATTTTATTTTATTTCATTTTCCTCTATTGTTCCGTTTTTTAGTATGCTGTTGCAGGTATTCGCTTACATTCATATGCATTTACTAGACTTATTGTTATTAAACCTTGTTGCCCCCGCCCCCTGGCCAATCCACTGCCAGTGTGCTTGTATATATCCTCCCCAGCCATCAGTGTAGTTCGAGGTTGAGAAAGGAACGAATGACGGTTCCGAAACGCGTCCCTCATTGATGACATCACATCCCCTCTCTGGCCTTTCGTTTGCGGTTCAGGTTGGTCACAGAGCCGCTCAGTGGATGACATCACTTCCGGGTTCGCAGCCCTCACACGCTGACGACGCCAGCTTCACAGCGGCTCCCTGTGCTCTACACCGCTGCTGACAGTGACTACATCCATCCTCCTGAAGGCTTCCTCTGATCGTGACCCCTTCCAATGCAGCCTCACCCACGATGTGCCTGTTAACCACTCCTATTTTGTAAGTGTTTTTAACCCAGTTGGGGTATTAAAAATTGTTTATCTTCTGCACTTAGAGGCGCCTTTGTTTGTTTTTATGTCATTTTAGACCCTGCTTCAAGTCTTTTAAAGTTGCAGCCCTTTTTGCTGAAGATTACCATCCTTTCATCCCTACCAACCAACATTTCTCCTGTTCATTTTGGACTGCCAATCCCTAATAGAGACATTATTTGGACTACGTTAGTCCTGTGCGCCCTATACAACTTTTTATTTCCTTTTTTTTTTACTTACACGGATACTGTTTGATTATTTATTTGTATACTCAGTCCAGATGCACGCCTCACTTTTCACATATTTATCTGTAAAATATTTGGAAAACCATTTATCGTTTTCCCTCCACTTCACAATTATGTGTCACTTTGTGTTGGTCTATCACATAAAATCCCAATAAAATACATTTACATTTTTGGTTGTAACATGACAAAATGTGGAAAATGTCAAGGGGTATGAATACTTTTTCAAGGCACTGTATCTGCCCCTTTTGCGTTTATCATTTGTTCAGATGAATTGTCTGCGTTGGCAATATGCTACCAAAACAAAATCTCAAAAGAAAGTGCATATAAAGTAAGCTGTGGGTCATAATGAGGCAGAAAGTGGGGGAATATAAGATGCAAATTGAACCTATTGTGAGCAATATTCTAAATCTTTATTGTCTAAGAGAGTTATATTCTATGCACATTTTTTCCATGATTTGTTCTGTCATTACTTGTGCACCTTTATTTGCTGAATTACTATTATAATATTGTAACTACATATTTGATTTATGTTTTTTCCAGAATACCAGTTTTAGAACTAATAGACGGTTGTCAGGACTCAAGTGAGTCATTGCCTTAGAATTTTGATGCTATGTGAGTCAGTGTACTAGGGGCAAGTGCAGAGTCCGCAACAACAGAACCAAATGCTTATTGTAATCCTGGCACCAGGGGTGTTGGCTTGTGCTCACAACACGGTATGGCTATGTAGGGTTTTTCATATGTGCGGCCATGTGCCTGACCTTCAGAACAAGCCACAGTCCACATAACACTAAAAGTCAGTGTGGTCAGGAACAGAAGGCAGATTTAGAAACCATCTACAGGCTCTGGAACCCTTGGCTAAGCAGGTAGTTTGTAGGTTTGGCAGTGGAAAACCTGCAGTATTGTTTTCAAAACAGGTTTTTTTGGACTGTAAGGAGATTCCATATTACATTTCATAATTGATTAATTGTTGATTTCACTCTGTTCATGATATGTTCAGGGTTTTGGTTATTTGCTTTAATAATCAGAAAAATATCTGAGTATATTTTTAATGAAGGTCAGACTGTCTTATGATTTTACTAAAATATATCATACTGTCTGCTTTTCCTCTTTTTCCATGCCCATCAGAGGAAGCATCTGCTTGTGGTTTTATCTCTGTACTTTTTGTCCGGCATAACAGCTAACATTAGGCTTTTTTAGGGAAGCTGTGGTTGAATACCTCATAGCCCCGCAGACAAATGACAGAGGGTGAGGAATGTTTTGACCTATTAACTTGAACTACAGGGGTCACCATTTCTGATATCACAAGACTTTATTAAAGTATGAAAAATCAAATCACAAGATTAAGAAATTACTAATATGCTAATGAACTCTGTTGTGTATTATTTTGATTGGCCCCCAAATTGTGGGCAGAGTCTTGTAAAGACAGCATAAAACAGCGAGTCCTGAAATAAAGAATTGTAATCATTTTCAGCATACCTATGTGTGTATGTGTCATTGATTAACCGCCGGCGAGGACCTCCACTGAGCCATCTCCAAGAGCCTAGGCCACAAGGAAAAGACGGGCGCCTAACAGTTTTGGTACCAGAAGTGGGGTGTTTTGAACAGGTAAGACATTTTTATACCTTTTTGCCTATTTTTTTGGTAACTGGTATTGATGCTTGCCTTGTTCAAATAACCTTGTATGTCCACCCACTTACATAACTGTGCCTTCGCAACGGGCTAGGGCTGGCCCCTTGGAGGGTTAAGGGCTCGCAGGGTTTTTTGGTTTTTTAGAGTCTGACTAGGTTGGTCTGACTGTGTTGAGTAGATATATGTGTGTTTAAAACTCGGGAAGTATAGAATATGCCCGTAGTATAAGGAATGGCTAAGTGGACGCCCAATTTTTGGGGAAAATATTGAAAAGTGCACTTATAATAACATGTTAATGTAAATGTAACTTTATTTGGCCACTGTATATATATAAGATTTTGCTTGTTTTTCTTTAAAGGTATCACCGTAAGTATTTAGAGTGTATAGAGTATTAGAGAATTAGAGATAAGTGTATGATATATGTGTATGACAACTGAATGTAAAGTACTGTATTGATTTAGAGGATTTTTTTGTTAAGATATTGTATTACACATATATGTACTAAATGAACGACCTAAGACAGGAGTCTGACTGTAGTGAGATAGCGCCCGCCTGCCCACATTGCACCTTTGGTTTACTGTTCCTTAGTGTTGACAGGACATGGATCCTGCTTACCACTAGACCAACCGGATTTTCATACCGACTTGGTGCAAGGGGGGTCTTTCCTGCCACAAGAAGGGGTACTCTATACCGAGTACTAAGAATTAACCTTCATAGCTATTTCAGCCCCACTGCCATAAGAGACCAAGGGACTTACTCCCAAGTCAGGGAACAGATTATAGCACAAACAGGTTGCTTTCATCTCTGTCCCTGTACTAGTCATACACTTCCAAGGTTATTGGATGGGGAATTCTGCGGCAACCCAGACCATGGCCAATCCATCTCCCTATGAGTATGTTAAAAACACACTACCGGGACCACAGGTAGAACCGTTTTGGACACAGGTCAGAGACAGGTGCCAACAGCTGGGGATACATGACCCAGGGCCAGTGGGACCCTGTTCTGAGGATGATTGGAAGGAAGTGAGCAAGGTGTGTCAGGTACACAAGCACTCCTACCCACCTGGGAAATGGGAAGACACCCAGTATATGAGAGATTGTTACAAAACATGGAATAAATGCTTGGCCAAATATAAAACAAAGTATGTAACTAAAGCCCCCACACCAAAACCTGTAAATTCACCCGCCCTTTCACAACAACCCGAAGCACCCCCCCCTTATGTGATGGTTAAACAGGAGGATGGAACATTGGGTCCATGTCTTCAGCTGTATCCATCTTTGGATCCAGCAGTATTAGCTACCATGGTATATGGTGCAGCTGATCAGGTACAGGTTACACGATGGGAAAACGAAAGTAGAAGAAGGGAAGAGGAAGTCCGGGCAGAAGAGAGGATTAGGAAGTTGGAAAAGGAAGAAAGGGATGGAATGTCCCTAGAAAAGGGAGAAGAGGAAGGAGTCAGGAAGTTAAGCCCCAGGGAAAAGGAGTGGAAGGAGAAACAGAAAGAGTTTAATAAGAGACAGCAGGAAGAGGAAGAAAGGATACAGAGGAAAAGGGAAGATTTAGAGGCGTACGAGAGGAAACTAGAGAAAAAGGCAAGAAGTATTAAGGAGGCTGAAGAAAAGATAATTTCACAGCCATCCACTACACTCAGAAGCCAAACTAAACCGGCCATAAGCCAGAAACCCCCACAGGAGGAAAGGGAGCAGGGTGAATCCTCTACTGAGGAAAGAGAAATGGAGGTGGAACAGGAAACTCTAGGTGCCACCTTTAAAGCACCACTTATGCATATAGGGGAGACGGTAGTGCATATTCCCCTACCCCTAGGCACACTGTCAAAAATAAAGGAGTTATGCCCCAGCCCAAAGAAAAGCCCTAGGGAGGCTGGTGCTTTCCTTGCAAAATACAGTGCAGGGACAAGCCTGGATAAGGAAGATATAGCAGGGATTCTTAGTATAGTTGACCCTGACAGCCCAGAAGGGCATCCCGTAGATGCCTTATGGACAGCCCACATAGAAGAAGATAAAGATTGGGTGTCTTTTTGGAAAGGTATGGGGAATCATTGGTCTGCTATATACAAGGGTTCATCTGCACTTCAGGAACTTGTCCTAGCAAAACAGGGGCCGAAGGAAAAGTTCTATGAATTTTGTACCCGGGTATATGGTCTGTGGAAAGCAGTAGATAACGCCAACCCCCAATTGTTCACCACCACCATTATGGCTGGTGGCGATACGAAGGTGACACAGTTGCTTAAATTCACTAATCCAAAGTGGGCAGAACAACCCCCAGATGAATTTATGAAAGATGCTAGGTCACGAGAAACATCAGGGGTATTTGAACAGAAGGGTGGCATTTTTCCCTCCCTGACACCAACCCAGACTCTGCCAACTGGTGGGACTCCGCCCACCCACATAATGACAATGCAACCTTATCCACCAATGCAATCTTATCCCCCAGACCAGGGTTACCCACCAGACCAGGGGTGCTTTAACTGTGGGGAACTGGGGCACTGGAAGTCCCAATGTCCCTACAGAATTAGAACAAACGCCCAGAGAGGGAGAGGTAGGAATCTTAACACCACCCCCCGTCGCCTTCAGGATATCAGGTATCCTCACCCACCACAACCCCAACCACCCCCACCACAACCCCAATACCAGCCTCAGCCCAACAGACCACCCCCACGCATTCCGATGCAGTGGCCATCCGCTCTGCGGACACCACAATAGGGATGCCAAGAGTATGTCCCGTCCCTCAGCCTTGTGTGTTACAATCCATCATGGAAAAGTCTTCCGCAGGTACTATTGCGGGTAGATAATCACCTGATATGTCTACTTTTGGATTCAGGGGCTACATTCAGTAGTTTGAATGATGCCATATATGACACACCGCACTGCACTGAGGGAAACTCTATTGGCATAAATGGGACATCAGTTACCCACCCCATCACTCCACCATTGCCCGTGGCTACTCCAGAAGGGCAGGAACTGTGCACTCAGAGTTTTGCTGTCCTTGTGGATTGCCCAGTATCTTTAATGGGGAGGGACCTACTCTCAAAACTGAATATCACCGTTAAATTTGACAGAGGGGGCTCCCTCACTGCCAGCTCACCGTTCTGTGATTTACATGCTCCAAAGAGACACACTTTCAGGGGACTCTTTGCATCATTGCCACCCACTCTAGAAACACATGCTATATGGGCAGACAACAAAGGGAGTGTGGGTTTTATTAACTGTACACCTTACACACCACAAATGCGTCCAGACGCTGTAGTACAATATCACAAGCAATACCCCCTGCCACTTGAAAGAATTGAAGGCATCACACCATTAATCAACGATTACATAGCCAAAGGGATTCTGAAACACATCATAAGCCCCTGGAATACACCAATCTACCCTGTGAAAAAGGCAAATGGGGAATGGAGGCTTGTACAGGACCTAAGGGCCGTAAACAAGCAGGTTATACCTCTGCCACCTTTGGTGGCAGATATTTCTTTCATCTTTTTGAAAATACCTGCTGATTCCCTTTGCTACACAGTAGTAGACCTGGCGAACGCGTATTTTAGCATCCCGATCGATGATGGGGTATTGCCCATGTTTTCATTCTCATGGGGGAGGGGAAAACAATTGACCTGGTCAAGATTACCGCAGGGGTACGTGGACAGTCCAGCAGCCTTCTCCATGGTCCTTAATGAGACAATTAAGTCATGGACTGCTGAGCGCGGGTCGGTACTAATACAGTATGTGGACGACTTGCTCCTGTGCAGTCGATCTGCTGAAGATTGTGCGGTCGATTCCACATCTCTGTTACATCACCTGGCCAGGTCTGGCCACCTAGCATCCAAGAAGAAGATTCAATGGTGTCAAAGTCAGGTAGAATACCTGGGATGCATTTTGAAGGAGGGAACCAGGCTGGTATCCCCCAAACGTGCCGCAGCCCTGCAGGCTCTCAGTCCTCCAAGAGACAAAGCAACTTTGCTCTCATTCTTGGGCGCAATCGTATATTGCCGCCAATGGATCCCAGATTGTTCATATTATGATGGCATTCTGAGGGAGGCTACCTTGTCCACCGCCCCAAAGACAGTAGATTGGACAACAGAAAGGCTCTGTGCTTTTCAGGCCTTGTTAAAAAGTCTGACTCAGGCCCCCGCCCTGGGATTGATAGAATATGGCAAACCCTTTCAATTATACTGTGTGGTATCGGGAAATTCTTTTGCTGCAGTTTTGACACAGCAACATGGAACCGGGTACCGACCAGTCTCCTATCTCTCAAAAAAGTTGCCTACCCAAGTACAAGGGATGCCATCTTGTCTACAAAACCTTGCTGCTTGTGCTATGGCAGTTCAGGAGGCTAACAAATCAGTATTAGGCCATGAACTGACTCTTTACACTACTCATTCAGTAACTCACCTTCTGCAAAACATGAACACACAGCATATGACAGCACAAAGGCTTAGTGGGTATGAGATCACACTTCTGAATACTGATAACCTCACCCTCAAACACGCACCACCAAGTAATCCCACTGTCCGTCTTTTACATTCTTTGCTCAAGCTGCCACGAGACCCTGATCAGAAGCACAATTGTGTTGAACAGGTTGCAGCAATAACCAGCCCTCGCCCAGATCTCACTGACATTCCCCTACCAGGAGTACAGGACGTCTTCATAGACGGCAGTTGTTCTCGCCCCTCTGATGCAACATTCCTGACAGGGTATGCCATTGTCCAACTACCTGATGTGGTGTTGGAAGCAAAAGCCTTACCACCCTCCTCGGCACAGGTAGCAGAATTGGAGGCACTCACAAGAGCTTGCATACTTTTCTCTGATGAGGAAGTAAACATCTACACAGATAGTAGGTACGCTTTTGGCGTAACGCATGACTATGGCGTAATATGGGCGAATAGAGGATTTAAAACCGCTGACAACAAGCCAATCGCCAACTCTACGCAAATTAAAGCACTCCTGCAAGCGATTCTTCTCCCAAAGAGGATAGCGGTCGTCAAAGTAAAGGCACATTCATCAGATAACAGCAGAGTTTCCAAAGGAAACGCTCTGGCAGACAGAGAAGCAAAAAAAGCCGCTGCCCTATACATTGGTCAGCCAGCCCCCACAACAATGTTTTTCAAAGAACATTTTACATCACCCAACTTTAAAACCGTTGTGGCACAAATACAGGGATTAGCTACAGAGGAGGATGTTTCTTTTTGGGTCAAGGATGGCTTGACCAAGGACCAAGAAGGTCTTTGGTCAAAAGAGGGGAAGATATTGAGCATACCAGAATCAAGCAGTGTTCTCATACTTTCCTATCTCCATGGTCCAGGACATATAGGTACCACCGCCCTAACAAACATATACACAAAGTCTTTTTGCACAAACAACTTAAGTAAACAGGCAAAACTCCTCACCAGCAGTTGTCTGACCTGTGCACAAAACAATGTCCAAGGGAAAAATCATGGATTACATGGCCACCTGCCCTCACCCCTGGGTCCCCTGACAGATTTGCAAATAGACTTCACACACATGCCCAAACAAAAAGGTAATTTGAAATGCCTTTGCGTGATCGTATGCAAATGGTCAGGTTGGGTTGAAGGAATTCCGTGTACAGGTGAGACTGCTAAAATTGCTGCCAAATGCATACTGAGCAATAACCAAGTGTGGCGCTGGTGAAAAGGCAAAGTGGGTGAAAACCAGTGGTTTCTGTGAGAGAAACACCAACAAATGTATGACCATAAAGTGTTGTAGTATTCAAAACGGATATATACAAGAAAAAAATTGGTCAATACTTTAAATGTGTAACAGGGTGGAATGTTATAGAACAGACCCCAAGTTAATCCAAAAACAACAATGCAAAAAATACCATAATCAGACAGTATTCAAAGAAAATATAAAATATAAAAATTATTAGGCGGTGACCCAATATATTAAGTGTGTAGCTCTGTAAGGGACATAATGTCCATGTGTGAGAAATAGAAATGTCCCAAAATCCTACAGAGGTAAACAAATAAAGGTATAGTGTACAAAATGTGAGTCTATTTGTTGAAGAGGTGCAATACTTCAGGCGGACCTCACAGCCCTTAAGATGTAAGCCGGCTTCCTGTGTAGAAGTTGAGGGGTAGCCTTAAGGGTGAATCCTTTACTTATGTAGATAATATCATCATCAATAGAGAACGACAAAAAGATGCCCTTACCAGAGAGGGTGGACTCACAGGCCGTTGGCGGTGAGTCAGACAGGCTTATACCGTCAAGCGGTGTGGGATGGTGCTCCGTAAGAAGACTTGGTAAGAAGACTTGGTGTGGAATCCCATCAAGGGTCCTCAGATGATGTGTTAGTATGGAAACAGGAACATCCACGGGTCAGCTTCGATCGCCGGTTGGTCGTTTCCTCAGTGGTTCATCCCGTATATCATTAAATAAGAGAAAGAAAAAGGCTTCCACATGGTGTAAATCCTTATTTTCCAAAAGGTATAGTGGCACTTTATTCAAATATATACTCCGAAAAATTTACAAACAGGGGCGGTAAAACCTCGGTTCAGAGTATAAATTAAATATAAAAAACAATTAAAAATGGTCTAAAAACAGCGCAGTGAGTAGTGGTGGGGTATAAACATAGAGACCCGACGCGTTTCGCCCTCCAAGGCTTCTGCTGGGGTATGGATAAGCCCCCCACACAACTGCGCTTTATATATTCTCATTTGGATGGGGTGTAACAGCTGGTTAGCGCTGTTACACGAGGTGACTTCCGGGTTCAGCGGCGTCATAGGTGACCGACGGTCACATGGTATTTCTAGTGGCCAATCATGTCTCTGAGGAGTTATTCAGAGAGCCAAGCCTCACTTTCAGTGTCCACTCAACAAAGCGTCACTCCTATTGGGCTCTAACGTCACGTGTCAGTCACGTGACGTGTATCTCAAGGAGTGACGAGAGGTCGCTCACAACCTGCGTATCACAGGGGACAGGAAGTGAAAGCTCCGCATGCTAAGAGCTGGAACGCAAACACAGTTACAGTCCCAAGTTATGTTTAGGGTCCAATTTCACAAAGAACGGGCTGAATCCCGGGAATCTTCCCCCAAAAACACTTCAACAAACTGTATACTTTGCACAAAAGATATGGCCATTACAGATTTGCATATGTACAGAGACGGACAAACAAGTGGGTAAAATATGACATTTTAAAAAAATAAAATAAAATTGTTAAGGTATAACACTGATTTAAAGCAACTGTGCAACCTGTGTAAAGGGCAACCTACACGGAATATATAGCAGAGATCTGAAACAATTCGATTTATATGTGGAAGCACAAATTGTTGTTCAAATATATTATAAATCCTTTGTCAGGAAAAAGAACAAATCCTAGGCAACCAAGGAAATGTGTCAGTAAAAGAAAAATGTGACAATAAGATCTATGGAATAAAGTAAATATGATTGGGATGCTGGGGAATCAGTACTATCTCGATGAAGACAATATTTCACATCAAGTATCAAAATTTTATAGTTCCTCTACCCCAGATTTTGTAATTCCTCTACCCCAGTAGCATATAGGGTAAGATAGATTTAGGGTATAAAATATCTGTCAAAAAGATGTGACCAAGAGGCTGGAGAAATATTGAACGAGATCCTGAGAATACCTGGTTCCTATATAGGAAAGAAGGTAAGGGTAATAGAGGTCCTCAGGGACATGCTTTACAGGGTGGGACAGAGTATATGTCAGGGACCTCTAAGAGAAACTTAAAAATCCTATAGAGGTACACTGAAGAGAGATACGGAAATGGAAAAAATGTAAATATTTAGATAATATAGAGGGGTACCATATGGGCCACCAAAGTTCTGAGACAGGCTTTAGGGGGACATCCACGCCTAGGACTGATTAATAAAGGCGTTGATATCCCACTCGACGTTAAGTCCATATGGCACATAACACCTCAATAGGTGTATCCAAAAAGTTTCGAGTTTGGAGACACCCCTCGTGTTTGGTTCCCCTCTCCAATGAGGAACGAATTTGTCAATAATTTGAAACTTCGTTCCAGAAGGGTTCTGATTATGGTGGTGTAAATAGTGTTTAGGAACACTATGGTTGGTGCGTCCTTTCAGTATAGCTGTAATGTGTTCGTTCACTCTTATGGAAAAATTGCGTATGGTTCGCCCTATATACTGCTTACCGCAGGGACAAGTGATAAGGTATACGATGAACTTAGTAGTACAAGTAGCGAACTGTTTCATTTGATATTCCCTCCCAGTTGATGATGACACAAAATTGTTGATTTTGCGGGATTTGCAAGCGTTAACTTTGCATACCCTACATTTCCTACAAGGGTAAAAACCCTTGAGGTCATGGAAAAATGATGGTACTTTTGGGGGTTCCACTATACCTGGTGCAATCTTACTTCCTATCGATGGTGCACCTTTATAGATCACACCAGCTTGTTTGGGTAATAGTGGACCTAGTATACGATCATTTTTCAATACCTTCCAATGTCTTGAAATAATATTTTTTATTTGCTTGTGTTGGATAGAATAATTGGTAAGAAAGGCCCATCTATGTCTATCATCCAAGGGTCTTTTGGGTTGTTCCACCAACAATGAGGAGCGATCGATATAAGCTACCTTGTGGATCTCTTGGTCGATTAGATCCCCATCATACCCTTTTTCTTTGAATCTAGACTTGATGGTCTCTGCTTGTGTATAATAGTCTGGCAAAAGAGAACAATTGCGTCTGATTCGCATCAGTTGGCTCCTAGGTACTGATTTCAGCCATGCTGTGTGGTGACAGCTGTCAATCGGAATGTATCCGTTACGGTCAGTAACTTTAAAGAAAGTTTTTGTCTCTAATTGACCGTTGACAGCTGAGATTTCTAAATCCAAAAAATGGATTGTAGAAGAGCTAGCTTCATAGGATAAGTGGATGCCCACCTCATTGTCGTTTAGGGACGACATGAATTGGTTCAGTGTTTCCATAGAGCCTTTCCATAGGAGGAGGATGTCGTCGATGTACCTGGCCCACAGAGCTAGCTGTGGGGGTTTCAGGGTACCGACGACATCCTCCTCCCATTTGGCCATAAAAATATTGGCCAGGCTGGGGGCAAACTTTGCCCCCATAGCTACCCCTTTTGTCTGTAGATAGTAGCAATCATTATACCAAAAATAATTTGACTTGGTGGCAAAGCATAGTAAGTCCATGATGAACCTCTTTTGAATCATGGGGATATTTCTATCCCTTGACAAAAAGAGTTCCACTGCCTCCAGGCCCAGTTCGTGAGGGATAATAGTGTAAAGGGAAGTAACGTCTGCAGTTACTAAAATGAGGTCATTACTGTACGTGATCTGCTGTAATTTATTGATGGTGTCACGAGTGTCTTTCAAAAAGGATGGTATCGTTTTCACGATGGGCTGCAGATAGTGATCAATATATTTCCCTATGCGTGATGTTACAGAATTAATCCCACTAATGATAGGGCGGCCTGGGGGTTGGGTGATGTTCTTATGTATCTTGGGTAGGTAATACATTATGGGGATGCGAGGGGCCACCGGGATCAAAAACTGTTTTTCTTTTTTGTTTAATATACCTAGTTGGGAACCGGTATCAACCAGATCCACTAGTGTTCTTTTGAAACCTGTAGTAGGGTTAGAGCCAAGAGGCAGATACGTCTCTGTATCGCTCAAAATCCTAGTCATTTCCGCTTGGTAGTCTCTCCTGTCGAGGACGACAATTCCTCCGCCTTTGTCCGCCGGGCGGATGACAAGGTCGTTACGTTCGCAGAGAGACTTCAAGCCGATTTTTATATTGGGGTCTGTATAGAATTTTTTGTTTGGAAGGACATCCAAGTCTTCCAGTACTAGGTCACGGAATACTTTGATGGCGGGAGCTATAGGTGCTGGGGGGTTAAATAAAGATGGATTAGCTAGTCCAGAGTGGACCGAGTGAGAATTTGTGAGAGGGTTTGAGGGCCTACTTGTATTGGACGCAATGTATCTCTGTATATTCAGTTTGCGCACAAATTTGTGCACATCTATGAAAGTCGAGAATTTACTTAGAGTTTTTGGGGGGGCAAATTTCAATCCTTTGTTCAGGACACAGAGTTCCGCTGGAGTGAAATCAACTTTACTTAAATTGAAAATGCCATTATCTTTTACACCCGTTTTCTTTTTATTGGAACGCCTCCCCCCTCGGGTACCGCGTTTTGTTCTGAATTTCGTGTGGGGTGTTCTTGTTCTCTGTAAAAACCCCCCGGGTATGAAGGCTTCGGTTTGAACCGAACCATTGGGTTTGTAGGTTCGGAATACCAACGGCCATATGGTCAGACAGAGGGCCTGCCTTCAGCTCCTCTGTTACACAGACTTTAGCTAAGCTACTAGGCTTACAGTGGAAACTGCACATCCCTTACCACCCACAAAGTGCAGGAGTAGTGGAAAGAATGAATAGGAACATTAAGGACAAGTTAAAAAAGGCTACGGGGGGCACCATGAAAGGATGGTTGGATTACCTTCCTTCTGTCCTATTTCAGATCAGAACAACACCACATGCTAGAACAAAACTCTCGCCCTTTGAGATTTTGATGGGAGTTCCTGCAAACATAGAGCTGCCCCTCTTAGATCAAAATACTGACATTAACATCTATTCTCAACAGGAAATGTACGTGAAAAATCTGGTAAGTATGCTACAAGATATGAACGAACAAGTCTCTGTCACCTTTTCTCCTCTTTCAACAGAACCTACTCATCCCTTCATCCCAGGAGACAAAGTACTGGTGAAACAACTGGCACACAAAAAGAAGGTTGGACCCATTTTCTCTGGACCTTGGAAGATAGAGAAGGTTTCCAGAACTGCTGTACTGACCGATCTAGGAAACACCTGGATCCACGCCAGCCGGTTAAAGAAGTGTCCACAGCAACCCCAGACCCCTGACCCTCCACCAGCATCCCAAGACTTCTCTCTTCAGGAACAACGACCGGATTTGAAGGACATTCAAGAAGGCATAAAACAAATCTTTCTGGACGACGAGACGAATCCCCCACCAACAGGAAGAAACGTGTAAACAGAACTTTGCACACAGTACCTGACAAAATGATTTCCACCTTTGTGTCAGAAAAAACATTATGCCTCTGGACATGTCTGATTCTGATAGTATTCATACCTACTTGGTTAATAACAAATTGTGTGTACCATCCAGAAGATTTAGGGTCACTAGAAGGGATATGTGGAACTGCACAGACAGCCAATACATCTAGTTTAAAATATAAAAGAAGTATATCCCCCACTGAACCCCCTTCAGGTTTCACTGACAAGATGTTGTTGTTGAAGTTTAAGTACAGTTATGCACAAAAATCTGGTTTTGAGAAATGTTGGATATGCAGCAAACTCCACCCCAGCACAGCCAGAATCCCATTGATGGCCATTCCCTTAAACATCACTCCTTTTTTGAATGAAACTCCCCCTAGTTCTTGCCAATGTCTTAGAAGTGGCAATGACAATTTTTACCATACTGCTTTTCATATTGTTCTTGTATGCATGCTTCACGTTACTCAAATGCCTCTACAAAAAGGGTAACAAAGCACCTTCCGAAACCATGAAGCTGACTTCCATTACCAGAGATCCCACGGTATGGTACGAGAACCAGGGAAATGAGGCCGAGGAATATGACTCCTTAAGGCATGATGAAAAGGTAGCCGAGGAATATGACTCCTTGAGGTGTGACGAATAGGTAGAATGACCATTTCGATGATATCGAATGGTCAAAGGGAGGATTGTAAGGAGATTCCATATTACATTTCATAATTGATTAATTGTTGATTTCACTCTGTTCATGATATGTTCAGGGTTTTGGTTATTTGCTTTAATAATCAGAAAAATATCTGAGTATATTTTTAATGAAGGTCAGACTGTCTTATGATTTTACTAAAATATATCATACTGTCTGCTTTTCCTCTTTTTCCATGCCCATCAGAGGAAGCATCTGCTTGTGGTTTTATCTCTGTACTTTTTGTCCGGCATAACAGCTAACATTAGGCTTTTTTAGGGAAGCTGTGGTTGAATACCTCATAGCCCCGCAGACAAATGACAGAGGGTAAGGAATGTTTTGACCTATTAACTTGAACTACAGGGGTCACCATTTCTGATATCACAAGACTTTATTAAAGTATGAAAAATCAAATCACAAGATTAAGAAATTACTAATATGCTAATGAACTCTGTTGTGTATTATTTTGATTGGCCCCCAAATTGTGGGCAGAGTCTTGTAAAGACAGCATAAAACAGCGAGTCCTGAAATAAAGAATTGTAATCATTTTCAGCATACCTATGTGTGTATGTGTCATTGATTAACCGCCGGCGAGGACCTCCACTGAGCCATCTCCAAGAGCCTAGGCCACAAGGAAAAGACGGGCGCCTAACATGGACAAACCTTCAAGTGACATTAAGCCCGAAAACAAAAATGTATTACCAATCCTTATAGTGTTAAAAAACCCACAACAGTAAAATCAGTCTGTATATGCAGTAAAGCATGCTTGTAATACTCACTGTGGAACCTAAGGGGTTAATCGTCCACTGTAAATAGACTGTTTGATCCTGTCTTCTCTGGTCCTCCCCTTCTTCCACAGTCCTCAATCCATCTCCTGATAGTACAGAGTATTGGGGACACTCTGCACATGCTCAGTTTGGTGTGTATTGCTAGAACATTTTTCTTTTTTTCTTGGTAGGATGCATGTGATCGGCACAGGGCCAATTAGCACTGTTCAGACAGAGGGTCATGGTTCCTGCAGCCTCATAGAACATGCAGAGGAGAATGAAAACTCCTCCTACAAGCTTTAACCAGACACTGATAGAAGTCACAAGACTGCTATATACTTCTGATGAGAAAAGGTATTTAGTTTGTATTTACTAAAATAATTGCATTTCCATGTTCTGTTTACTGTGGGTGACCAGATATACAATGAGGAAAATAAGTATTCGATCCCGATGCTGATTTTGTACGTTTGCCCACTGACAAAGAAATGATCAGTCTATAATTTTAATGGTAGGTTTATTTTAACAGTAAGGGACAGAATAACAACAACAACAAAAATCTAGAAAAATGCATTTCAAAAAACGTATTTAAATCATTAAAATGCAAATCAATTTATAAGTATTGGACCCCTTCGCAAAACATGACTTAGTACTTGTTGGAAAAACCCTTATTGGCAATCACAGAGGTCAGACGTTTCTTGTAGTTGGTCACCAGGTTTGCACACATCTCAGGAGGGATTTTGTCCCACTTCTCTTTGCAGATCCTCTCCAAGTCATTAAGGTTTTGAGGATGATGTTTGGTAACTCGAACCTTCAGCTCCCTCCACATATTTTCTATGGAACTAAGGTTACGCTAGGCCACTACATTACCTTTCTGTGCTTCTTCTTGAGCCACTCCTTTGTTACCTTGGACAGGTGTTTTGGGTCATTGTCATGCTGGAATACCCATCCACAACCCATTTTCAATGCCCTGGCTGAGGGAAGGAGGTTCTCACCCAAGATTTGAGGGTACATGGCCCCGTCCATTGTCCTTTTGATGCGGTGATGTTGTCCTGTCCCCTTAGCAGAAAAACACCCCCAAAGCATAATGTTTCCACCTCCATGTTTGAAGGTGGGGATGGTGTTCTTGGGGTCATAGGCAGCATTCCTCCTCTTTCAAACACGGCGAGTTGAGTTGATGCCAAAGAGCTTGATTTTGATCTAATCTGACCACAACACTTTCACGCAGTTCTCCTCTGAATCATTCAGACGTTCATTAGCAAGCTTCAGACGGGCCAGTACATGTGCTTTCTTGAGCAGGGGGACCTTGCGGGCGCTGCAGGATTTTAGTCCTTCACGGAGTAGTGCGTTACCAATTGTTTTCTTGGTGACTATGGTCCCAGCTGCCTTGAGATCATTGACAAGATTCTCCTGTGTAGTTCTGAGCTGATTCCTCACCGTTCTCATGATCACTGAAACTCCACGATGTGAGATCTTGCATGGAGCCCCAGACCGAGGGAGATTGACAGTTATTTGTGTTTCTTCCATTTGCGAATAATTGCACTAACTGCTGTCACCCTCTCACCAAGCTGTTTGGCGATGGTCTTGTAGCCCATTCCAGCCTTGTGTAGGTCTAGAATCTTGTCTCTGATATCTTTGCACAGCTCTTTGGTCTTGGCCATGGTGTAGAGATTGGAATCTGATTTGCTTCTGTGGACAGGTGTCTTTTATACAGGTAACAAGCTGAGATTAGGAGCACTTCCTTTAAGAGGGTGCTCCTAATCTCAGCTCGTTACCTGTATAAAAGACACCTGGGAGCCAGAAATCTTGCCAATTGATAGGGGATCAAATACTTATTTTACTTACTAAAATGCAAATAATTTTATAACTTTTTTGAAATGCGTTTTTCTGGATATTTTTGTTGTTATTCTGTCTTTCACTGTTAAAATAAACCTACCATTAAAATTACAGACTGATCATTTCTCTGTCAATGGGAAAACATACAAAATCAGCAGGGGGTTAAATTCATTTTTCCTCACTGCAGTGAATGCAGGGTCTTGGGTTAAGTAACACTTTATATTTGGTGGCTGCATTTGTTTTCTTTTTTTTAAAGATTTTCTTACCTTTATTTTCACCTGGCGATCCTTCCAGTAGGTCTGTTATAACAGATCAAGCTGTCCAGCAAAAGTGGCAGTTAGAGTGTTAGGACAAAGAATTTTCCACTGACAGGGATGTTTACAATGTTCAGCTTTTGTTCATTTATGTAAAAATTTTAACCCAAAAAGGAAAAAAAATGTTTTCTGTAACTGCTTAAAAAGTTTTAACCCGGTTAATTTCCCGGGCATTAAAATCTCAAGGGGCTGCAAGCAACTGCTTACCATCATATCCCCTGGGGCATGAAAGACTATTTTAGATAAGTGAATCTACCCAGAACCCCTTACTATTTCTTCATTTATAGCTAAATTATCCTATTTTTTCACATGGAATAAGTGGAGGCCTTTCTGCATAAGGAATTACGGGTTCAAAATTTCCTCAATATTTGGGAATCTTTCATTCAAATCTTGCCTGTAGAAACGCAACAAACTATAATGCATTGCTTTCAACATACTCAACAGTATCTACTCAGACTTCAAGCCACTTGTCCTCCAATTGACATTCCATGCCTCTCTTCGATTGAATTACATGTGTTAACCTAAACATTGAGGACTCCCCCTCTTCTCTTTGCTTGCTACTTACGACCGACAGCCATTCAAAATGTTCTTAATGTACACCACTAGACCTAGCACTGCTAGGTCTCTCTCAGCTTATACTAACATACTGTGTATTGTCTTTCTTGATTTAACTTGTTGGACAAATGTTGCGGCCATTGTTCTTGTTAATTTCATTCTCACAATAAAATGTAATTAAAAAAGAAAGTGTTAACTGGAGTTCACCTTTAATTTGTTAGTCATGTCCATCTAAATCTGCTGATGCATCTAACACGACCCTTTGCTGAGATTGACAAAGCTGCTGTCCAAAGGTATCTCTGTTGTTCCTCCATCTGGTGTGGCGCCATCTTAAGACAGGAAGTGTGTTACTGACCGGATTAACGAGTGGAAAAAGCCGAAAAAAGAAAATCAATGCAGCAGCCACATTTAAGGATTGGTAACCTACAAGATGTTCATTTTTTATTTTTGGGTTTAATACCACCTTCAGTATGGTGACACTGGCTGTTGCTTTCTTTGAGGATTTATACAAGGAGGAAGAGGAGTAAAGTGTGGGAAAGGCAGGTGTGGGCCAGATATGGTGTAACCATGTTGGAACACGTAATGTCTGGGGGACAACTGCTCTCCTTACATGAGCTTACGGCTAAATTCAGACTGCCCCGTTGGATGGGGTTCCGGTACCTACAGCTGAGACATGCGGCCAGGGCTCAATTCCCGCAAACTCCCCTGTTACAGACGGACCCCATCGAAGATCTCCTATCTCCTGGAGACTTGACTAAACCCCTATCCTCTTTATATAATACGTTGCTGGGAAGAGATTCCCCTAAGATTAATGAATTATGGGAAAGATGGCGGGCTGATATCCCGTCGCTGGATAAGGAGGGATGGGAGGACTGTCTAGAGCAGTGGTTCTCAACCTGGGGGTCGGGACCCCCTCGGGGGTCAAATGATGATTTGCCAGGGGTCACCAAATCCTTGGCTGTTTCTGAAGCCCGCACCGCTTTCCCAGCCTTTTTGCGGCCGCCCAGCAGGGCTGTCCCTGGAGCCCGCAGCCGCCCACTCAGCCTCTTCGCAGCCGCCCATTCAGTTCACGGCATGACTGGGGGGCAGAGACTAGAGGTCAGCTGACTGGTGAGAAATGTAAAGTGGGAGGAGCTGGAGGAGACCCTATCTTCTGATTTTGGCATAGGTGTCACTGCTGCGAGACACCACAAAGTCGGAGACACATTGAGTAACACTACCTGTGATTATAGTTGCCATTAAAAGTCCCCACTACAGTTCTCAGATCAGCAGATGACCTTGATCAAGAGCACCTAAGTTGGCTGATCAGAACTCCCCGCCAACATTGCCACTCATCCCCCCCCCCCCCCCCCACCAAGGAGTAACAGAAGGAATAAAAATATAGAATACATGGAAGGGAGAGGAAAAGAGGGGGAGGAACAAAGAAAAAGTAAGAGAAAGAATAAGGGAAAGAACAAGAAAGATGGCTAGAAAGAGGGATGGGGGAAAAAAACAAGAAATTAGGATAGAGAAAGATAAAAGGGAAAGAAAGGAGAACAAAGAGAGTGGTACATCCTAAAATGTACCATAAGGGGTTTTAATACTGTACGAGTGGAAGGGACTCAGGGAGCGCTAAATGTCCGTGGGTTAGGGGCGTAAATTACTTGTCTTGCCTTGGGTGCTGACATCCCACGCTATGAAAATAATTTTATGGTTGGGGGTCTCTATAACTTGGGAAATTATATCAAGGGGTCACGGCACTAGTGAGGTTGAGAATCACTGGTCTAGAGTATGGCCCGAAATTAGTGATAGCATCCAAGGATAAACTGATTCAAGTTAAATTTATACACAGGGTCTACTATACCCCGCAGAGACTCCATCGCATATTTCCTGAGAGAGACCCCATGTGTCCTAAATGCAAAGTCCATATAGGCACATTTATACATATGTTCTGGGAGTGCCCACTTGTTGCACTATTTTGGACTAAGATTGTAGGTGAAATCAACTCCAGATTGCAGACCTCTATCCCGCTCTTGCCGGCCATGGCGTTGCTGGGGATACATGATGATGAGCAGAGGCCATATCATCTTAAATTACTGATTTCCTTCCTTCTTTTCTATGCCAAAAAAGAAATACTTATGAAATGGATAGATTCTTCCCCTCCATCCTTTTCAGCCTGGGAGGCACAGATTGAGGCAGTAATCCCCATGTATAAAATGACATATATAAACCGTGGCTGTCCGTGGAAATTTGAAAAAGTTTGGGCTCCGTGGATGGCCTCGTAGAGAAACATTCAGTTCACTACGATCATTTGCCCCAATGGGGGAGGGTTTTGGAGGGTGGAGGGTGGACGGTACTTGTTGAGAATGGTACTATTAACCTTAAGTATTGCTTGCGGGTTTTGCATATCATTTTCCCTATCCTCAAATATTTAATTTACGTTGTAATGTATTGTACTCTGTTGAATGGTATTCTGTAACTCTGATGATCTATTACAACAATAAAGCACCACTGTTTTTGTTAAAAAAAAAAAAGTGTGGGAAAGGCAGCCAATGTCTCTGTTGCTATTATCACAGTGGAAGGTGGGGGAGATACAGTACATGCATGGGACACACAAATGTGCTTGTTTAAACCCCAACTCCAGGATTTTACTCCTGCTGCCATTTCTAGAGCTAAAAGACAGTTGGAGAACTATATTTTTAGCTGTTCTTAGATTTTTTTTTAATGGGGCTCCTTTTATAGGATAATGTTAATTATCCATAAAAGCTCCTGTGTTGCTTGCCCTTCTCTGTGGTTGGTGGATTTTCACGGTCAAGAGAAGCAGGTTACCACATATCTCCTCTATTGAGGTGAGGTGAGAAGGAAGAGTCAATGGTCCTCTGTGTGACATAAATGGTTGTAGAACAGCTTGGAATTCCAGTAAAGACTCTGTATGCACCATAAATGAAGGTCTGAAGATACCTGTTCTGAAGGTATTTCAATAAATTTAGGAGGGTAAGACAATTGACTAAGGCCACAGAGAGATTAAGAGTCCAAAGTTGGTTGGGACCACTGGAGAAGCAGCTGGGGCCAAAGAACCGGAGGGTAATCAGTCAACTTGGAGGCCTTCATGTTGGGAACCCGACATTTCCCAAAGGGAAATCCAGAGAGAAGGATGAGTGATCTGCTGTTTGCTTGGGTAAGGCAATAATAGAGTGTTAAATCTATTGCATATTTGAATTTATTTCGAATTTATTTTTAATTTGATTTAATTTTTACAATAACTCTTAATGTACTGCTGCTTAAAAAACCCCCTGGGGAACTTTCGATCGTTGATCTTTGTGTATGTCACTTTTTGGGTTGTGCAGCCTCGGGCTCTCTCGTATATGTGTTTTCTCCAGAGATAATAGAGTGTTGATAACCTATGGTAATATCCTGCTCATGCCAAGCTCAAAAGAGACTAGTAGAATGGTAATAAGCTGGAGGCCTAGTGAGGTCCATGGCGAAGGAAAGCACATACAGTCGCCACACCAAGAGAGGAGTGTAAAGCAAGAATTTTATACACCCATCCAAAAAACACTATTGTGAGGTGCCTTTGGAGGGACACCTTAAGAAATTCTTACCCTGCTATAGCATAATAAATGTCTAGAGGCTTCTGCTTTATGGTCATCCTGCATAAACCACAGGTAATATATGCTAGACTTCTGTTTCAGTTGTGTTAGAAGATACATGCCTATACAGGGTTATCTGTCTATAAAGGGAACCATGGTGCTTAAATATGAACTGATCATTTCTCACTAATAACATATCTGTTGGTGGGCTTAGGGTGAAAGTCCCTTTTGTACCTTTATGAAAGTGGCCCTGAGTGCACTATTCCATGCGAAGGACTATGTGGCTAATTTGTTACACATATTTGTTTTTGCAAACTGCACTGTTATTACCACATGGGGGCAGCACTAGGTCTTTAAACAGAAAAGACCATAAAACAGTGTGCCATAACTTTACCGGTATGCATCATTGAGCTTCTAGCATTACTTACATTTTAGAATAGATATTGGATGCCATTTGCTGTCACAGCATTGCTTGTTTGGGTAGCTGGGCTAAGATGTTTGATAACCAAAGCACTTGCAGGCAGCTTTTAATTCTCCATGTATCTTATCATCTGCTGAATGTGAATTCTTTGGATATAAATAATAACTCAGTTTTAAGCTTTTAGGACAACCAATTAGTTACAATGTAGATACATCAAAATATTGGTAAACAGGACAACATGTAATAGATTGTACATTGATGGTGGAAAATGCCGAAAAGATGAGGTCAGAACACACAGATTATCAAATGCCATTTAGACACCTGAGATGATTAAAGAAAAAGAAGGGCTGCTAAAATTTCAAACTATTATCAACTAACAGAGCTGTGCAGTAATAAGAGAAAGATTATATAATATACAAAGTAGGAGTTTATATTCTGCAAACACCCTCATAAACAACATATCTCCTGTATGTCTGCTGATATTAGAGCTTAGCTGTGTAAGCTGTTATGACATTTTCTTTCCTTGTTCACACAGACTTAGTGATGACATAATAGATTTAACACCCCAATGCAAAAATATTGTCATTTCCCCACAGAAATATGCATGAGGACACCAAAAAGTACAAGTTTTTACAGAAAGGTCAGTAGTTTTTCCAAAGCAAAAAATAATTTTTCATATTTTCAATTTTTTTTACTACTGTCTGTATTCCTGCAGGGGAGATTCATCCTCTTTATTTGTCCTGGTGACCATTTTCTTCATAACAGAGGTACAGTTTTGTTCATAAGTTTACATACCCTGGCAGAATTTATGATTTCTTGGCCATTTTTCAGAGAATATGAATGATAATACAAAAACTTTACTTTCACGTATGCTTAGTGTTTGGCTGAAGCCATTTATTACCAATCAACTGTGTTTACTCTTTTTAAATCATAATGACAACAGAAATTACCCAAATGACCCTGATCAAAAGTTTACACACCCCAGTTCTTAATACTGTGTATTGCCCACTTTAACATCAATGACAGCTTGAAGTCTTTTGTGGTATTTGTGGATGAGTTTATCTTCTCAGATGGTAAAGGTGCCCATTCCTCTTGGCAAAAAAACTCCAGTTCCTGTAAATTCTTAGGCTGTCTTGCATGAACTGCACATTTGAGATCTCCCCAGAGTGGCTCAATGATATTGAGGTCAGGAGACTGAGATGGCCACTCCAGAACCTTCATTTTATTCTGCTGTAGCCAATGACAGGTCGGCTTGGCCTCGTGTTTTGGATCATTGTCATGTTGGAATGTCCAGCTACGTCCCATGCGCAGCTATCTGGCTGATGAATGCAAATGTTCCTCCAGTATTGTTTGATAACATACTGCATTCATCTTTACATCAATTTTGACCAAGTTTCCTGTACCTTTGTAGCTCACATATCCCCAAAACATCAGCGATCCACCTCCGTGTTTCACAGTAGGAATGGTGTACCTTTCATCATAGGCCTTGTTGACTCCTCTCCAAATGTAGCTCTTATAGTTGTGGCCAAAAAGCTCAATTTTGGTCTCATCACTCCAAATGACTTTGTGCCAGAAGGTTTGAGGCTTGTCTCTGTGCTGTTTGGTGTATTGTAAGGGGGATAATTTGTGGCATTTGCATAGTAATGGCTTTTCTTTGGCGACTCGACCATGCAGCCCATCTTTCTTCAAGTGCCTCCTTATTGTGCATCTTGAAACAGCCACACCACATGTTTTCAGAGAGTCCTGTATTTCACCTGAAGTTATTTGTGGGTATTTCTTTGCATCCCAAACAATTTTCCTGGCTGTTGTGGCTAAAGTTGTAGTTGGTCTACCTGACCGTGGTTTGGTTTCAACAGAACCCCTCATTTTTCACTTCTTGATTAAAGTTTGAACACTGCTGATTGGCATTCTCGATTCCTTGAATATCTTTTTATATCACTTTCCTGTTTTATACAGTTCAACTACCTTTTCCTGCAGATCCTTTGACAATTATTTTGCTTTCCCCGTGACTCAGAATCCAGAAACGTCAGTGCAGCACTGCATGAAAGATGCAAGGGTCTGTCTGGAGACCAGAAACTCATTGACCTTTTATACACACACACTAATTACAAGCAAACAGATCACAGGTGAGGATGGTTACCTTTACTAGCCATTCAAACCCCTTTGTGTCAACTTGTGTACATGTTATCAGGCCAAAATCACCAGGGTGTGTAAACTTTTGATCAGGATCATTTGGGTAGTTTCTCTTGTCATTATGATTTAAAAAGAGTAAACACAGTTGATTGATAATAAATGGCTTCAGTCAAACACTAACCATGAGTGAAAAAAATGTTTTTGTGTTATCATTCATATTCTCTGAAAAATTACCAAGAAATCATAAATTCTACCAAGGTATGTAAACTTATGAGCACAATTGTAAATCTCCAATTGCAGTTGTAACCAGAGGAAGAGGAAGAGGAAAGGGGAAGGGTTTTAGCCATTCGCCAGTCTTGTGCAAACACCAGTTCAACACAAAATATAATGCTATACTGTAGCTGTGGATACAATTCAAAAACAAACTTAGGTCCCTTTCACACAGGGCTGTCTGTGTACGGACTCCATTGCTCAGCTGGGGATCGATCAGTTGATCCCCACAAGGCCGGTGGATGACAAGTCCGTCTCTGCTCACTGTGGAGAGACGGACCTGTCAGAGCTCCGCTCTCCTCTATGGGGGATCGGATGAAAATGGACCGCCTGTCCGTTTTCATCCGATCTGCCAGACAGATGTAAAATAGGGTTTCCATCCATCTGGATTCAGCAGATTGGATCGGACGTCAGTGGACATGTCACCGCTGACATCCATCGCTCCATAGACCTGCATAAAAAAACTAAAAAACTGACAGGCGGACCTGAACGGTCCGCCCTTGTGAAAGGGGCCTAATAGTTGATTTATATTAAAGAAGAATTTCAGGTATGGGTATTTTGTGCATAGTTACATTGGGCCAACGTAGCTATGTTAATACCATACCTTGCCGGGGATCTCCGCTTGCTTCTGGGTCCCATGCAGAGCAACCTCCCTTAGTGCACACAAACATAACATAATACCCAAGTTTATAATATAAAGGGTTGCATCAAGTACATAGATACCAAACATGTCAAGACTCAAAGTTGCATAAGCCCACGAAATGGTGAAAAACTACGATCCCTAAAAATTTTTGTGTAAAACTTTGTGTTTTTTCACCTTAATGCATCCTATGCATTAAGGTGAAAAAATACCTGGCAGTGACCTGCCCCCCAGCCCACCTGTTTTACTTACCTGAGCCCTGGAATTCTGGAGCTGTAGAACTTGACCCGACGGAGACAAGCTGTCTCTCTGCCGGGGGTTCTCGGCTCTTGAATTGGATAGATTGATAGCAGCGCAGCCATTGGCTCCTGCTGCCGTCAATCAAATCCAATGACGCTGGCGCCGGGGGGGAACGGGGCTGAGACATACATTTGGTGGCTATAGACGCTGAATGCTGGACTCGGGAGCGCGCCTGCAAGGTAACCCCCTCGGGGGAGCGCTTCTCCTAGGGGGTTATCTGATGTGGGAAGGAGCCGCGAGAGCTGCCGGGGGGGACCCCAGAAGAGCAGGTTTGGGGCCACTCTGTGCAAAACGAGCTGCACAGTGGAGATAAGTATGATATGTTATTAAAAAAAAAAAAACCCTTACAATCACTTTAAAATGGATGTAAACCCCATTAATGAAATTTGACCTGGGCACATATATCTGTAGTGTTTACGTATCTTTCTCCAAAGCTCTAAGTCCCGTGTTTTTCTGCGGCTCCGTTCCTCTATTATCAGCATGATAACTTCTGACAAGTTCTCCAACACAGGAGATAAAAAGCATCTGGAAATTCGTGTCAGGGAGGGAACTTAGAGACAGAACAGCACTGCAAGTTTTTTTGTTCCTCTGCCTATGTGGAGGGGGGGTGTGTGCCTTTCTTCCAATCAGCTCTCACACAGTGTATGCCCAGACTCCCCTCCCACTGCTAAAACAGGAAGAAGTAATTCTAACACGATGTGCACTTTCTAAAGAGTCTAGAAAGCTGAAGACAGCAGATATACATGTTAAACTTATTCAGGGAGATTTGTTTCATCCCTGTGTGTAATCTGAGGCTGTTCACTTCACTGGGTAAAGGGGAGGGTTTACATGCACTTTAAGTTATTAGCTTATAGTTAACCATGAATTATGACCCCTAGAATTACTGCGCTCACATGTGTGGCAAACACTGTTTACATACATGCATGGGACTATGCGTGCTTTTGGCTGGTGTTTTTTCTGTTGCTCTGAAACATCTGTTGATGTGAGCAGAATTGGTTTATCCAATACATATACTGTATACCTATATGTGTATATTGTGACAGAGCAAGACCCTGTCACTGTGAAAATGGAGAAGAATATGACACAGGATTCGCATTTAGGGTTAATGTGAGGTACTGGACTATCGCTTCTGAGCGGAGAAAGCTGTGTTTTTTGTTTTCTCCAGGGTCTGTAGTTCTGGATTGGAACTCTCAGGCTGGGTTCACACTGGTCCGACAAACGCTCCGACATTGGGAGCTCATGTCGCATGACGTGTGAAATCCAATGTTTCCCTATGGGAGCCGTCCTAACTGGTCCGACACAAGTCGTTCCGACTTTAGAAATGCTCCCTGTACTACTTTGATCCGACTTTGATCCTACTTCAGCCTATTGACTATCATTGAAGTCGGATCAAAGTCGGATCGCCGTCTTGCATGATCCGACTTCGGCAAGCGACTTGTGCTCAGATGATCTTGAGGGGGAACTCCGCGCCAAATTTTAAATAAAAAACCGGCATGGGTTCCCCCCCAAGAGCATAGCAGGCCCTTAGGTCTGGTATGGACCTTGAGGGGAACTCCCTACGCCGAAAAAACGCATGCCCTCAACATGGGGGGTTGGTGCCTTAGGGGAGAGGGGGGCGCGCTGCGGCCCCCCCCACCCCAAGGCACCTTGTCCCCATGTTGATGAGACAACCAACGGCCAGGGTTGTCGGGGTCTGCGGGCGGGGGGCTTATCGGAATCCGGGAGCCCCCTTTAATAAGGGGGCCCCCAGATCCCGGCCCCCCACCCTATGTGAATGAGTATGGGGTACATCGTACCCCTACCCATTCACCTAGGGAAAAGTGTCAAAAAAGAAAACACTACACAGATTTTTAAAGTAATTTATTAGACAGCTCCGGGGGTCTTCTTCCGACTTCGGGGGTCTCTCCGGTTCTTCTCCGCGCTCTCCGGGTCTTCTGTCGGGCTCCTCTGCCATCTTCTGCTCTTTTGCTATAGCAGAGGAGCCCGGTCTGCTGCCTTCTTCTCTTCGGGGGTCTCTCCGGTTCTTCTCCGCGCTCTCCGGATCTTCTGCCGGGCTCCTCTGCTATTTTCTGCTCTTCTTCTGCCTTCTGCCCTCTTCTCCTGATGTTGACACGACGCTCTCTGGGGCTGGAATGCACTCTGGGCGCTCCGCTCTGACTTATATAGGCGGTGACCCCGCCCCCTTATGCCGTCACAGTCCCTGGGCATGCTGGGACTGTGACGGTTTAGGGGGCGTGGTCATCGCCCGATGACCACGCCCCCTTATGCCGTCACAGTCCCAGCATGCCCAGGGACTGTGACGGCATAAGGGGGCGGGGTCACCGCCTATATAAGTCAGAGCAGAGCGCACAGAGAGCATTCTAGCCGGAGAGAGCATCGTGTCAACATCGGAAGAAGTGATGAAGAGAAGAAGCGGCAAGACAGCGGCAGCAGACCGGGCCCCTCGCTGGCAATAGAGCTAGAAGAAGATAGCGGCGGGGCCCGGGAGAAGAGGCGGAACACCGGGAGAAGTCGGAAGAAGATACCGGAGCTGCCCAATAAATTAATCTTGAAACCTGTGTACTGTGTTTTTTTTATTGACACTTCCCTAGGTGAATGGGTAGGGGTACAATGTACCCCATACTCATTCACATAGGGTGGGGGGCCGGGATCTGGGGTCCCCCTTATTAAAGGGGGCTCCCGGATTCCGATAAGCCCTCCGCCCGCAGACCCCGACAACCAACGTACAGGGTTGTCGGGAAGAGGCCCTTGTCCTCATCAACATGGGGACAAGGTCCTTTGGGGTGGGGGGCCCGCAGCGCGCCCCTCTCCCCAAGGCACCAACCCCCTCATGTTGAGGGCATGCGGCCTGGTACGGTTCAGGAGGGGGGGGCGCTCGCTCGTCCCCACCCCCATTCCTGTCCGGCCGGGCTGCATGCTCGGATAAGGGTCTGGTATGGATTGGGGGGGACCCCCACGCCGTTTTTTCGGCGTGGGGGGTTCCCCTTAAGGTCCATACCAGACCCAAGGGCCTGGTATGCTCTTGGAGGGGGAACCCATGCCAGTTTTTTATTTAAAATTTGGCGCAGAGTTCCCCCTAAAGATTCATACCAAACACAGTGCCTGGCATTGGCGGGGATCCAAGTCGGATCCCCGTTCATTGAAAGTCGGACACATGCCGGCTTCATGTCGCAGGGCAAAGTCGGATCCAAAGTAGGACGGCTGTCGTGTCGCACCAGTGTGAACCCAGCCTCAATCCTGTTTCTAGATTTTACCAGGTGCCTGCAATCTGTGTGAGTACACAGGTGTGTAGAGTTGTTATATACTCAGGCCTGAAGATAGCTCAGGGCTTCCAGTTTGGAGACAGCTCCCAGTATGGGAGACAGACGGTCTCACCCAGGGGTCAGAGGAGTCCAAGCCAGGAGTCAAGAGATAGAGGGTCTCACTCAGAGGTCAGAGGTACCCCAGCTACTTCTCCACCAAATGCAGCTGCACTTGCATACCTCTCCACAGATTTCCAATGCATTCACTCACTCCTCCAATGACTTAGAGCAAAACACTTCTGCACTGACTGCCATTGCAGTTGCATACTTCTTTACTTAATGCCACTACACCTGTGCAATTCTGCAGTGACCACTATTGCTTCTACGCATTTCTCCATTAACTGCCACTTCACTTGTGTACTTGACCACTGGGGGGCCAGTGCATCAGCAGATTCATTTATGGACAGCCACTGCAGAAAAACACTTCTACTCTGATCTCTACTGTGTTCCCCACACTTTCCAACTGGTTTCCACTGCAGCAGCAGCCTTCTCCACTGCACCCAATGCACTTCTGCACTGACTGCCACTTACCAAAAACAAACTAGAAGCAACATTTTGGCTAAAGGTGCAATGTAAAGCCCGATTGAACTTTCAGTTTAAATAAACTAAATACATTTCAGGTGCATCAAAGCAAAAGTTGTGCTAAGTCCTGCCGTTTCTTTTATTTTGAAAGCAGCCGAAGGCTATGTAGAAAAGGCTGTCCTCTGTCAACATGCTGTAGAAAAGGACCCTTGCTCTCTGAGTGGAAACAGTGGTCTTTCTGCAGAGATTCTACGCCCACTGCTGAGTAAAAGCTATAGCGCTGCTATCAGCAGGTTAAAGAGCTTTGCTGCTTGCATAAGCTTGACTCATAAATCTACATTAGTGGCCCAGGCCCCGGAAAAGAGATATTATACTTGTAGTTGGAACTTGGTGGGTGGGATAACCCTTGGCTTCTTATTGTAGCAAGGTCCTAGGGCCCCAGAGGCCTAATGGTGACCTCAAGGGTTAGGAAGAGCTGACATCCTTCCTTCTAGAGTGGGTTACAAGGCATGGTAGGTGTAATCAAGAAGAAATGATGGGCGCAAGTCACTTTTTGAATGCGAACAAGAAATTTATTGTCTCTTAACAGAACTGTGGGAGAGAGGGTTAGGGCCAGGACACCCTTGAGTAGATGCAATGATAATTGGCAGACTCCGAGAGTTCTATAGGCAGACAGCTATACAGTAGAAGGTCTCCAGCCGGATAACACTTCTGTATAGGTAGGACCGCTGTCTCCTATAGGGATGAGCCGAACACCCCCGGTTCGGTTCGGTTCTGGTGCGAACGGACCGAAAGTTCGAGCAAACTTTAGAACCCCATTAAAGTCTATGGGACTCGAACATTCTAAATCAAAAGTGCTAATTTTAAAGGCTAATATGCAAGTTATTGTCCTAAAAAGGGTTTGGGGACCCGGGTCCTGCCACAGGGGACATGTATCAATGCAAAAAAAAAAGTTTTAAAAACGGCCATTTTTTCAGGAGCAGTGATTTTAATGATGCTTAAAGTAAAAAAAAAAAAAAGTGAAATATTCCTTTAACTATCGTACCTGGGGGGGGGGGGGGGGTGTGTCTATAGTATGGCTGTAAAGTGGCGCGTGTTTCCCGTGCTTAGAACAGTCCCTGCACAAAATGACATTTTTAAAGGAATAAAAGTAATTTAAAACTGCTTGCGGCTTTAATGTAATGTCAGGTCCCGGCAATATGGATGAAAATCAGTGAGACAAATGGCATGGGTACCCCCCACCCCCAGTCCATTACCAGGCCCTTTAGGTCTTGTATGGATATTAAGGGGAACCCCGCACCCAAATTAAAAAAAAGGAAAGGCGTGGGGCCCCCAGGCCCTATATACTCTGAACAGCAGTATACAGGCGGTGCAAACAAGACAGGGACTGTAGGTTTGTTGTTAAGTAGAATCTGTTTGTAATTTTGAACTGGTACATTTTTAAAGTGTAGCTCCAGCCAAAAAATCTATTTTTAAGCTTTTTGGAAAACATAGGGATGGGTTATCACCCCTGTAACATTTGTTTTGCTGTCTGTGCACCTCTTCAGAAGATTTCACCTCACTTTCTGTCCCAATGACAAATGTTTTTTGAAAATTTGGGGTTTTTAGTGAAACAAGGATTGGTGATAAAGCATCGGTGAAGAGGAGGCACGTTTTTCCCATATTAACTCTTATGCCGCGTACACACGGTCGGACTTTTCGTCTACAAAAGTCAGACGGACGCCGACGGACTAAAGCTGGCTGACAATCCGATCGTGTGTGGGCTTCCCCGGACTTTCAGCGGACTTTTCCAGCCTCAAATCCGACGGACTTTAGATTTGAAACATGCTTCAAATCTTTACGTCATAACTACGACGGACCCCGAAATCTGCTCGTCTGTGTGCTAGTCCGACGGACAAAAACCCACGCTAGGGCAGCAACTTCCTTATTTTAGTCCGGTGTACGTCATCACGTACGAATCCGTCTGACTTTTGTGTGGTCGTGTGTAGGCAAGTCTGTTCGTTAGAAAGTCTGCCGCAAGTCCGCCGAAAGTCCGCCGGAATTCTGTCGGACAGGATGTCGGACTTTTGTAGACGAAAAGTCCGACCGTGTGTACGCGGCATTACAGGAGAGAATTTCCCTTCCTAGGGGTAGATTTCATCTCACTTCCTGTTGTCTCCTTCCATTTGGAAGTAGGAGTCGTTTGTAAGTTGGATGTTTGAAAGTAGGGGCCTGCCCTATATACTCTGCAGAAATTAGGGCCTTAGGTGTTGGTGTTGCCACAACACTGTAAGCCCTCACAGTTACTCTTGGTGGGTGCAGGAACGGGCCGTGCCATGAAATATTAGATCAAGAATTGTAATTACATGCCATTGTTGAACAGTGGTAGAAAAATTGGGCCTTTGGTGGTGGTGGTGGTGGTGGTGTTGGTGCCACAACACTGTAAGTCCTCACAGTTACTCGTGATGGGCGCTGGAACGGGCCCTGCTGTGAAATATTATATCAAGAATTGTAATTACATGCACCTGTTGAACAGGGGCAGAAAAATTGGGCCTTTGGTGGTGGTGGTATTGCCACAACACTGTAAGCCCTCACAGTTACTCTTGGTGGGCGCAGGAATGGGCCCTGCTGTGAAATATTAGATCAAGAATTGTAATTACATGTCCCTGTTGAACAGGGGCAGTAAAATTGGGCCTTAGGCACTGGTGCCACAACACTGCAACCCCTCACAGATGCTATAGTTGGAGCGCAGGAATGAGCCCTGCTGCAAAGTATTGCATCAAAAATTGTAATTATACGCCCCTGTTAAACAGGGGCTGAAAATTTGGGCCTTGGGCACTGGTGCTGGTGCCACAACACTGTAACTCCTTATAAAACACTCTAGTTGGAGCGCAGGAATGAGCCCTGCTGCAAAGTATTGCATCAAAAATTGTAATTATACGCCCCTGTTAAACAGAGGCTGAAAATTTGGGCCTTGGGCACTGGTGCTGGTGCCACAACACTATAAATCCTTACAGATACTCTAGTTGGAGTGCAGGAATGAGCCCTGCTGCAAAGTATTGCATCAAAAATTGTAATTACACGCCCCTGTTAAACAGGGGCTGAAAAATTGGACCCGAAGATGTTTCATCCTCTGCTCCCTCAGCGACGGCAGGATAAGGTCCGCAACCTTACCCTTGTAACGTGGATCAAGGAGGGTTGCCAGCCAGTAATCATCCCTCCCCTTGATACCACAAATACGAGGATCCTTCCACAGGCTTTGCAGGATCAGGGAGGCCATGCAGCGTAGGTTTGCTGAGGCATTCGGTCCAGAGTCCTCTGGGCCACTAAGGATGACATGATCCGCAGCCACCTTCTCCCAGCCATGTACAAGTCCATGGGTTTCTTCGGACTGTAAATGATCCCTTGAAGACTGCTGCTTATGCTGAGTGCCAGGCTCCACCTCCATGCTGACACAATCCTCCTCCTCCTCGTCCTCTTCCTGTGTGATCGGCGGGCACGCTGGAACACTGTCTGGATAAAGGGGGCCTTGAGAGGTAAGGAAGTCCTCCTCTTCCTCCCTCTGTTTTGCCTCAAGTGCCCTGTCCATTATTCCACGCAGTGTGTGCTCCAACAGGTGGACAAGAGGGACAGTGTCACTGATGCATGCACTGTCACTGCTCACCATCCTCGTGGCCTCCTCAAATGGTGACTGGACAGTGCATGCATCCCTGATCATAGCCCACTGGCGTGGGGAAAAAAACAAGTTCCCCTGACCCTGTCCTGGTGCCATAGTCGCATAGGTACTCATTGATGGCCCTCTGCCGCTGCAGCATGGCCAACGTTGAGTTCCACCTGATGAGCTTGTCACAGGTTAGGCGGTTCTTGGGCAGGTTAAATTCCTTTTGGAGGTCAGCCAGCCGAACACTGGCATTATATGACCTGCAGAAATGCACACAGACTTTCCTGGCTTGCCTCAGGACATCCTGTAAGCCCGGGTACCTGCCCAAGAACCGCTGCACCACCAAGTTAAGGACGTGAGCCAAACAGGGCACATGGGTCAGTTGTCACTGTCGGAGGGAAGAGAGGAGGTTGGTGCCATTGTCGCAAACCACCATACCTGCCTTAAGCTGGTGTGGTGTCAACCACCTCTGAACCTTCCCCTGCTGAGCTGACACAATCTCTGCCCCAGTGTGGCTCCTGTCCCCCAAGCACACCAGCTCAAGCACTGCATGGCATCTTTTTGCCTGCGTGCTTGCGTAGCCCCTTGAACATCTACGGAGCACCGCTGGTTCTGAGGACAAAGCAGCACAGGAAGAGGCCATGGAGGAAGAAGAAGAGGAGGGAGTGGAGGAGAGAGGTGTGGCAGAATCACCACTAGTAGAATTTTGGAGGCGTAGTGGCAGAACAACCTCCAACACTACTGCACCCTGTCCTGCATCCTTCCCAGCTGCCAGAAAAGTCACCCAGTGCGTGGTGAAAGATAGGTAACGTCCCTGTCCATGCCTGCTGGACCATGAGTCAGCGGTAATATGCACCTTACCACTGACCGCCCTATCCAGCGAGGCCAAGACATTGCCTTCCACATGCCGGTAGAGAGCCGGAATCGCCTTCCATGAGAAAAAGTGGCGTTTGGGAACCTGCCACTGAGGAACCGCACATTCCACAAACTCACGGAAGGGGGCAGAGTCTACCAACTGAAAAGGCAGCAGTTGAAGTGCTAGCACTTTAGCCAAGCTAGCATTCAACCGCTGGGCATGTGGATGGCTGGGAGCGAACTTCTTTCAGCGGTGCAGCAGCTGGGGCAGAGAAATTTGCCTGGTACAATCTGACGTTGGTGTACCGATAGCAGATTGCCCGCAAGTACTTGGCTGTGACACACCTAATTCTACACCTTCATTCCTCTCAGTGCAGGTTTCAGAGAGGACTGAAGGTATAGTGGGGTTGGAGATCCCAGCTGATGAGGAGCAAGGAGAGGTCTGCTTTGTTCTTTGGTGTGGGTCTTTTGGGTACGCTTGCCAACAAACTGCATGGCAGGTGGACATATGTCTGGTCAAGCATGTGGTGCCCAAGCAGGTGATGTTTTGGCCACGCGAGATACGCTTGAGACATATGTTGCAAATAGCAGCGGTAGGATCCGATGCACTCGTCTCAAAAAGGCCCACACCAAAGAACTTTTGGAATAACGCGCAGAGACAGCAGCGCCCTGCACATGCGGAGCTTTACGGTGTGATGCAGTCGGTGTGCTGCCCTTAAGCTGGCCCCTGGAGGGCATCTTGCCTCATTGGAGATGTGCCTCCTCCTCTCTCCTATCAGGCACCCACGTGGAGTCAGTGACCTCATCATCCCCTCCCTCCTCATCACTGGAGCAAAGCTGGCAGTATGCTGCAGCTGGGGGAACATGACTGCCAGATTGCTGTCCTTCTTGGGCACCCCCTCTCTCTGGGCTCACATTACTGCCTTCCTCTAGCTGGGTACCTTCAAAATGCTGGGCATCCTCCTGGAGCATGTAACCAACACTGTGGTCAAACAGTTCGGGGGACTCCTCAGGAGGACATGGTGGGGCTAAGGAAGGAGTGACTGATGCCATTGAGCCGAGGAAAGAGGCCGTGTTGGCAGCTGCTTTGCCAGACAAAGTACCCTGAGCCTGGGTGAGAGAGGATGAGGAGGATGAGGACGGCTTGGTCATCCACTCTACCAAGTCTTCCGCATGTTGCGGTTCAACATGGCCAGCTGCCGAAAAAAAGGACAAGCGTGTCCCACGGCCACGTGCTGATGAGGATGCACCATCTCCACGACCAGCACTGTTGCCTCTAGACACAGAGCCTGCTTGCCCTCTTTTATTGGCTTGTGACTGTCTGCCTCTCCTTGTTGGCCTTCCGGACATACTAATGGCCTGCAGTGAGATGTAGCTGCACAAAGCTGGGATGTATATATATACTGATACTGCAACTAGCAAAATCAACTGCCTGCGGTACTAATAGGATCAGAAGAACACCACCAATTTTCTTCAGGTAGCTTTAGGTACACACTGTGCAGAGGACACAGTACACTAACTGTAAATACTGTAGCTGCCTGCCTGTGGTATTAATAGAAGCAGAACAGCAGCAATTGTCTTCAGGTAGCTTTAGGTACACACTGTGCAGAGGACGCAGTACACTAACTGTAAATACTGTAGCTGCCTGCCTGTGGTATTAATAGGATCAGAACAACAGCAATTGTCTTCAGGTAGCTTTAGGTGCACACTGTGCAGAGGACGCAGTACACTAACTGTAAATACTGCAGCTGCCTGCCTGTGGTACTCAAAGGATCAGAAGAACACTAGCAATTTTCTTCAGGTAGCTTTAGGTGCACACTGTGCAGAGGACACAGTACACTAACTGTAAATACTGTAGCTGCCTGCCTGTGGTATTACTAGGAGAAGAACACCACCAATTTTCTTCAGGTAGCTTTAGGTGCACACTGAACACTGAACATGCTTCCCCTCTACCTCCGACCATAATTGGTTCCCCGTCTGGCAGAACCTTCGCAACTTGGTTAGACTCCAATCCTGCAGTCCCAACCCTACGCTGCTTCTCCTGCTCCTGGATAGGACTCAGGCAGCCTAGCAGCCAGTTGTCCCTGAGATAGGCCTCGGGCTTCCAGCCTAGCAACCTGGGGTGACATAACACACATCCACCCAGACAGCCATCCAGGTGGCACAGAACCCCGATCACCTGACTCCACCCAAATAAATAGGCTCTTCCAGCAGGCCAAGGAACTAAATAAGCCCCTGACAATTTGCTGAGATACCCGATCCATTCATGATCTGACCTTGCTAAGCCCGTCATTCTAATGTCACCAGCCACAGCGCCACCTAGTGACAGAAGAGAAAAGGTGCAGCAATCCCAAAATTTAGGGAGAAATCAGTGGATCAATTAAATAGGATAATTACCACCTGGAAAACTAAATTTGTTAGCAACCCTGCCTAAACACCAGGGTGCTACATCCTCCCCCTGCCTAGGTAACTACGTCTCGGAGTTTACAAAGGAAAACATATTTGAACTCTCAAGCCTAAGAGTGGATGTCCTGGTAAAAACTGGGATAGGTGGGGTAACAGGAGAGGATAAATAAATAACAGTACATGTGGCATACCACATGAAATAGGCATACATTGCATATGTACATAGGCAAGTGGCAGTTCACACAAGAGCAGATAAATAGAAGACAATATTTACAGTTTTACGTGTGGTGTACCACCCAAATAACAAGGGAGAAATACAATAACAGTAGTCTTAAATCCTAACTATCTACTATCTACTATATACATATATACTATCTACTATATACACCTGAAAAATAGAAAATATTAACATTATTGTATAAGGGGAAGTCACTGTCTCTCCTTAGCCAAGGAAGACCCAATGGGTGCAGGAACACCTGAAAGAGAGAACAGAGAGCACAAAAATACATCCTATCCCTACGATAACACAGTGCAATATATACATAGGTGAATGTTGACTAAATGACAATCCTAGAGAAAAAAAACTTAGCAGCTCCTATTAAACATTCTACATAATGTGAACCAAGACTCATTCTCGCGCCACCTGGTGGTCAATATATCCAGCAAACAGTCCTTGTGTGTTTGCATAGTAATTTTTTTCATTTAGTCCATTATCAAGTTTAAGGTGAGAACTGCCCTTTTTGCCACAGCTTAATCTACCTATCTAACTAAACACCCCAGTGTCCTTGGAGCCCCAAAGTCCATCAATATTTCACTCAGGGTGCGATAACATATCAACAACATTTTTCCCAGCAGTTTCCTTTCTTCTTAGGGATAACTCTGGGGATGGGAGGCATGGCTTTAATCAAACAGCAGTAGTCCACTTCCCAGTCCATGATAAATTGTCTGAGAACAGTTCAGAAATACGATCAGATTGTATATCCGAATCGGATAAAGCGGAGCACTCTTTGGCCGGAAGCAGGTTGCGCTTTGAGCTATCATCAACGGGCAAAGCAACCTTATCTCCCCTACTGGCCACAGGTATCACAGCCCCCACTGGTACACTACTTTCACCCATTTCAGGCTTACCCAACTTCGATGTCTTTCCCTTAGGAGGTTCCACCTTCAAGGAATGCAAATGGGCTCGACCATGGCCTCGAGGAATAACTGGAGCGTTGGGCCCTGGAGCAGCCACAGAGATGAGAGGAGCAACTTCTCGCACAAGCCAGGTGATAGCAGGGGGACTCTTGATGCTGTCCCCAGCTGGGATGGCGACATTCCGATCCCAATCCGCTTGTAGTGTCCGCGGAAGTTGGGCTGGTGAGACTACCTCAAGCAGGGGTTCCCCGCAGCGTCCACAGACAATCCAAAGCTGCAGATGTGTGGCCAAGCCGGAACACCTCACGCAGATCAGTCCCAAAGCTTCATAGCCTCCAGCCGTATATTGGGCAAGGCTACCTACATGTGTACTGTACTCCGGTGTCAGTCAAGATGCCCTTAGACCCGTTCAGACCAGGGTCAACACCCAGAACATGCACCTTCCATTTCGACATGCTATCTCCAAGCTGCACCATCTTCTCCATCCAACAATTGGATACACGTGGCAGCACTTCCTTACCTCCTCTGCAGAGCAGTTTCTCCTCCCCCTGCCAGAGGATTGGTGCAGAGGCTCTCGGTAAACGTCAGCGCCCGCCTCTTTCTCCTTGCGGCGCACCAAGACTTTAATGGAATCCATTTTAACCCCTGCAGCACTGGCGTAAAGTGACAAAAGACCAGGCTCACACTCTCCAATGAGCAATGATACATGTTGGTTCTTTCCCACATTGTTGAAATGCACAATGACACAGTCTATTCGCAGTAAAGATGTTACTTGCCACCTTCCCATGGAGCCAGATGAAATCCCGATGCAGCTGTAGCCAGTTGCTAGGGGCGACTGTTGCAGGAATAACACCTTTTCCCCACATTGGGCGTCAAATGTAGCAAGGTCCCGGGGGCCCAGAGGCCTAATGGGGACCTCAAGGGATAGGGAGAGCTGACATCCTTCCTTGTAGAGTGGGTTACCAGACATGGTGGGTGTGATGCAAGAAAAAGTCCCTTTTTGAATGCGAACAGGAGATTTATTGTGTCTTAACAGAACATTGGGAGAGAGGGTTAGGGCCAGGACAACCTTGAGTAAATGCAATGATAATTGGCAGACTCCGAGACTTCTATAGGTAGACAGCTGTACAGTAGAAGGCCTCCAGCCAGATAACACTTTTGTATAGGTAGGACCGCTGTCTCCTATGGCAACTAATCTTGCAACAGACACTAAAGGTAGTTGTATATAACTCTTGGTAACACAGAACAGTCTTTGACTTATCTCACAGTATCCCACTGTAGGTCTTTACTCACTGAGCTCCCAGTCTCTCACTAGACTTCCAGATCCCAATCGTCACTGGATCCCCTGAGCTCTTCCACAGCTATCCCGCTGTATACTCCTCAAGCGTCACCCCCACTATCCTGCTGGGTCCCTGGCTTGACACATGCTGATGCTTTCCCACTTCTTCACCGTGCCTGGTTGGTGAGAAGACTGCTCAGGTACTTGCTTCAGCTTACTCACAGTGGTCTCCGATAATAAGGTGGATGGCCCCTTAGTGGCGACAGCTTCCCCTCTACCCCCGACCACAACTGGTTCCCCATCCGGCTAAACCTTCACAACTCGGTTGGACTCCAATCCTGCAGTCCCAACCCTACGCTGCTTCTCCTGCTCCTGGATAGGCCTCAGGCAGCCTAGCGGCCAGGTGTCCCTGGGATAGGCCTCAGGCTTCCGGCCTAGCAACCCAGGGCAACATAACATATGTCCACCCAGACAGCCACCCAGGTGGGACAGAACCCCGATCACCTGACTCCACCCAAATAAATAGGCTCTCCCAGCAGGCCAAGGGACTAAAGAAACCCCTGCTAATTGGCTGAGAAACCACACCCAATCATGATCTGACCTTGTTAAGCCCCTGTCATTCTAATGTCACCTGCCATAGTGCGAAGAGAAAAGGTGCAGCAATTCCAGAATTTAGGGAGGAATCGGTGAATCCTCTATCAATTAACCAGGATAATTACCACCTGGCAAACTAAATTTGTTAGCAACCCTGCCTAAACACCAGGGTGCTACATCATATATTTGGGATACTCCATCAGTGATGTGCCTCTTCCATAGTTCTTGTCTACCTAAAAATTTTAGGTGTTCTTTGCGTTTTCCTGAACCTCCTATTGCATTTTGTATGTTGATCAGTATGCAGTCTCGGTGCGATTTTGTGTTGGGAAAAGGTAACTGCCTCATGCATGCGATGAAGTTCTGTCAGCCTGGCTAATTAGGATGGCCGAAGACTGCAAACCTGAAAAAAAGATCCAGTTGAAATGTAAGGGATTGGCTTGCTGGGTAAGTGTGCCATAATGTGCAAAAATACCCCCTTTTCCTACAAATAGACCTTTCTTTTGTTGGTATTTGATCACCTCTGCGTTTTTTTTTTTTTGCTCTATAAACAAAAAGAGTGTCAATTTTGAAAAAAAGCTATATTTTTTACTTTTTGCTATAATAAATATCCCCAAAAAATATATAAAAAAACGAATTTCCTCCTCAGTTTAAGCCAATATGTATTCTTCTACATATTTTTGGTAAAAAAATATCGCAATAAGCGTATATTGATTGGTTTGTGCAAAGGTTATCGCGTCTACAAAATAGGGGATAGATTTATGGCATTTTTATTATAATTTTTTTATTAGTAATGGCAGTGATCTGCAAATTTTATTGTGACTATGACATTGCGGCGGACAGATCAGACACTTTTGACACTATTTTGGGACCATTGGCATTTATACAGCGATCAGTGCTATAAAAATGCACTGACTACTGTGTAAATGTCACTAGCAGGGAAGGGGTTAAACACTAGGGGGCGATCAAGAGGTTATGTGTGTTCCCTCAGTGTGTTCTAACTGTAGGGAGGGGTGGGCTCACTAGAGCATGACAGAGATCACTGCTCCGATCATTGGGAGCAGTAGATCTGTCGTGTTGCTAGGCAGAACAGGGAAATGCCTTGTTTACATAGGCATCTCCACGTTCTGGCTCTCCATGCCACGATCTCGGGCCACCAGCAGACACCGAGTCCGCGGGACGCGGGCACGTGCCGCCTGCTAGCTGGCGATGACGGAGTGAGGTACGGGTACGTCGTTTTGCGCACCTGTGTCACTTTGCCGACGTATATTGGCGTGAGCCGGTCAGCAAGTGGTTAAAACAGATAGGACAGACAGATGAAGAGAATCAGAAAGGATAACATATGTACCTTCGCTGGAAAAAATGCTTTTTCAGATTCCCTCCCACAGGGTGTCGGTCACATGACCAAAAGCCTAGGCCATTGGTCACATGATGCCTGCTACAAGCCAGGATCAGCTAATCTGAACCCCTATCTCATATCCTCCCATTCTCCAGACATTGCTGAATCAATGGCCCAGGCATTGATTTTGTGAGCATCACTGATGGGAATCTAGAGCAGGGTTTTCTCTGGGAAAGGCAATTATTTCAGCCCTTCCATTATGCTTAATTTCTCAATTCCATTCTATTGTTAACATTAGCTTTACATTAAAGTGATTGTAAATCTGTGAAATGAAACATGAACATAGCATATCCCTCTATAATGTGTCTCAGTCGAAAACACTGAGTGTCATTTTTCCCTGCTGCCTCTCCTTCCTCTGCTATCTTTATGAGTCATCTCTATCCTGGTATGTCAATACCAGACAATGTTGGGCGATGCCCCCCCTTCAGCACGCAGCAGGTGATTGACAGCTTCAGCTGTACATGCTTGCCTATAAGAGTGTGTAGAGGGGGTGTATCCCTTCTCTCCACGCAGGTCCCAGATTACACTATGCTCTCTACACTATTCTATTCAGTATGTGACATCAGATCCCTGCCCCCTTCCTCCTGCAGCTGAGAAAAATCCTTTGATCTGCATGTTTTAGAAGGCTGTAGAGAAGATAGGGCTACAGATAAACAGGTGTAAATTATGTAGGAGTGTGTATCACCTGAGGTCTGTCACTTCAGTGGGTATATGTGGCTTTACAACCACTTTAACTTTTTAGTACAGCTCCTCTTCATTTGAGGTTGCCACTGACTTCCAGAAGGCGCACACATCCAGTAAATTATGGTCAGACAAATCTCTTCAACACTTTAATGTGTTGATCTGCCTGCAATTCAGTAGATCACAAATCGATTTGCTCATCTCTGCCATCCACTCACGCACTCACTCTTTTATCTTGCTTCAGGGAACCATACAGATGATTATTCCACCCAAAACTACTTTTGTGATTTTTATATGGACATTAATATTCTTCACGGTATTTCATTTTAATTTCTTCTTATTTTAAGTGTTACTTCCGGGCTTCAGCAAAAAATGAGAGATAGCTGAGGATACAATTAGAATGCAGCGCAGCGTTTTGGCCATGGAGGGCTTGTTCTGTCTGTTACTGGGTAGTCTGGGCTCAGGGCTGCAGCGCAGTTGGTCGCCGCACACTCATGTTTGGCTTGTATAAGATGTGTGACAGGCTTGCTGCACTATCACGGTGGCTGCAGGCTTTCCTCCTCAGAGAGACGAGCGGCGGTGACTAATAATACAGAAATGATTTCAGCCCCTGCAGAGAAACGACTATTAACGTCCGTGAGTCACAGCTTTGAAGCTACAGCAGAGGGAAATAAGAGAGAATGAGGGAGGGAGAGGGGGGAAAGAGGTAGAGACAAAGGATAGAAAAGAGAAATGAAAACAAGGCAGCAGGAATGTTGAAAGGGAAAGAAATGGCAAAAAATAATACAGATATTGAGAAATTTAACAAGATGGGCAATTGGCCAAATGAACTGAGATTAACTGCAACTTACAGTTTATTAAACCGGTGCAAAGTTAGAATCAATAATGTAAAACAGGGTCAGAATGGCAACGAGCATGTATACACTGCTGAATAATACAAACCATGGATTCTTCACAGCAATTTCTCTGTGACTCAGTCAGGGAAACATGTGGCAGAATAGCATAGGCTCTATAAGACTCTATAGCAACAGAGAGTGTAGCTGAGATTCATTACTTCAGTAAAACTTTATGAAGCACAAACAGCTGGTTGGACGGGGCCTACTGCGCCCGTGCATGTGGGGTAACACCTCATCACTTAAAACTGAACACAAATTAATTACTCAAGTTCTGAGGCTAATTTAATGCAGATAAGGCACTAAGTCCATTTAATTACTACCTTAATCAGCCACAGAACCTGTGTAATTAATAAGAGAGGCCCGGAGCTAAGTGCAACGATGGGCGCAGGGACGGCATGACAATGCTGGGATGGCACAGTTGCCATCTTAGAAGGTTTCCCCTTTCAGAATAAGGGAGGGGCTGAGGGAGCAGTGAGGGGAAGTTGAACAGGAGGGGGGAAGTGACGTCATTCGAAGAGCGGTGGAGGAAGAAGATTCCCACCCACCCGCCCTGGGTTTGGCAGTTTTTTGGTTTCCTTGAATAGGATATCTCAAGTTACATGTATGAAACATGTTGTACCCATCCAGGGGATGGGGGTTGCGTTATGGTACCCATCCATTGAATGGGGGGTTTTGCTGGTACCCATCCATGAAGGATGGGGATTGAAGTTGTGTACTTTCAGGCTATGAAGGGCTTGGAGGAGGTAAAAAGGTTTTGGTCACTGGAAGTTAGGGTACTGCCGAGTCAGGGGTTTCCGACTGGTAGGTTCAAAAAGTAAAAGAATTGTTTACAGTGACCATGGTGATAGTTGTTTACTGATAGTTACACAATAAAGTTATTATTAAAAGTTTACGGTTATTTATGTTATATTTATGGTAATTTATATTTTAATAAAAAATATAAGGCCGTTAGGCCATTTACTCCAAAAACTAGTTCGAGTCGTTTATGATGTTTTTGGAGGGAGGGTAATGTGGGGTAAGGTATAAATATTAGGAGACTGGGCTTAAGTCCTACAGTGTCATGTGTTCGGTTTTAAAAGGATGAGGTGGCAACCCTGCTTGCATGGAGTGCGCTCATTAACACCCGGGACCAGGCAGAGGCTGCAGTTATGTGAAGAATCAAACATTAGGGCAGTTCCCTGACATAGAGATAAAACACAGAATGCAGTGCTCTGAAAGAATGATCAAATTAATTCCAACGTAGTACTGTATGCATAAAACAATGCTATTTATTCCAGAAAGTTAAAAGATGGTTGAACAGATGAACAGATGGTTGAACAGTCAGAGTTAAAAATAAATGGTGGCGAACATTACCAGTGACCTCGGAGTGGATATAGAGGGGAACAATCATCCGGGAGGCTTGCTTGGGGATGGTTTGAAACTCAATCACCATCCAAGGAAATGGAGGGGAGAAAATTCAGTTCCCAGAGGGGGAGCGTACTGGCTGCTGGCAAAACCTGCCAGCTCCAGGTGGATGCCGCGGCTGGATGGTGGTCAGCAGGATGGATGGAAAGGTAACCTGTGTGATGGAAATGGCCCCAGAGGGAACGACCAAGCCAAACAGAGTCGATACTCTCAGCGCGCCTGTGCGCCTTTTGTGACGTCAAAGCTGTGCCGGAGATGAAGGGGAGAAGGTATGCTGAAGTCAGCTGTGTAAGCGTCCACTGTTCTGTTGCCATGACTTACATGTTTCGCACCCATGCGATTTGTCAAAGTCACGGCCAGGATGGCAACAGAAGCTAAATATAGGGAGAGAGAGACAATCTCAAGCCTGAGGATAATTGTCTCCTCCTCATTGCTCAGTCTTAACCACTTGCCGACTGGCTCCTGTATATACGCCGGCAGTTTAAAGATGAATATCCAGGTATCCAGGGGAGGGCTGGCAGCCTTAGGCCTGGGGGGCAAGTCCAGTCAAGTGGCCCATTGAACCACCGAATCAGCTCACCATCGCCAGTGCCCATCAATGCAGCCTCGCCAGTGCCCATCAATGCAGCCTCGCCAGTGCCCATCAATGCAGCCTCGCCAGTGCCCACCAATGCAGTCTGTTCAGTGCATGGGGATTAGAGAGAAGAGTCAACAGGATTACACAGAGCGGAGATCTCCCGCTTACCCGGCATAGCCACTGCCATACGAAGTCCTGTCTCCTGGGCCGGCTCCTATGATAGACGTCACCAGTGTGCTGTCTATCATAGGAGCCAGCCCAGGAGGAGGGACTTCGTATGACAGCGGCCACCAGGTAAGTGGGAGATCCTCACTGTGTGATCTGGTGGCGCTGGGCCCAGCAGGACCCTTGGTAGGGTGGGCCCTGGGCGCCCTCCCACTGTCCCAGCTTGCAGTGCACCCATCCCAGATTGGTCTTGCAAATTGGGGACAAAACCGGGGACAGACTCGGTCCAGGCACAGTGTCCTCAGTCCAGGGACTGTCCCCAGGAACCAGAGACATCTGTTCACCCTAGGCTAGTGACCTGCAGGCCCAACAGGCCATGGTCAGCAGGACCCACAGGCCAGCGGCCAGCAGGACCCACAGGCCAGCGGCCAGCAGGACCCACAGGCCAGCAGGACCCAAAGGCCAGCGGCCAGCAGGACCCAAAGGCCAGCGGCCAGCAGGACCCAAAGGCCAGCGGCCAGCAGGCGCTGTGGGTCATGCTGGGAGCTGCCCGCGGACCTGTGGGTCCTGCTGGCCGCTGGTCTGTAGATCCTGCTGAGAGCTTACCATGGCCTGTTGATCCTGCTGGCCATGGCCAGCACCCAGCATGATCAACAGCTCCCAGCAGGACCCACAGTGTTAATGGCTATTTTGAGGTTACTGGGTGGGCACTGGCCTGGGGCAGGGTAAATAGGGTGTATGGGGGGGGGAATGGGATGTGGGGTTCAGCTGTGGGTGTCAGGGTCTCTTACCACAGTGATGGCAGCTGCCCACGCTAGTTCAGCAGGTCCTTGCATGGCCTTTTCCAGTCCTGGGGATGTGATGCTCCTGTCCTGGGGTCAACTAAACATGCAGCCCGAGCCAGTCATGTGGGTGCTGACTCCCTCCAAGATCTGGGAGTTGTAGTTTCCTGGCTGCGTTTCCCTGCTCTCAGTTCTCCACCAACCGGGAGCGTGCGTGGACTACAACTCCCAAAATCAGGGCTGGTGTAAGGATTTTTGACACCCTAGGCCAGGGGTCTCCAAACTACAGTTAAATTTTAAAAAATGCAGCGCTAGAACAGTAGCATAAAATAAAAGAATATTAAGCAATGATAGAACTAATAAAAGTCCAATATCCCAAGTCCATATATTGAAGAATGGGTATAGTAGCCAACATCCGTGCTCCGTGCAGATAAAAGGGCTATAGGTGAAGATAGGGTAATATTCCTCCTCTGGCAGCAGAGGAGTATCGAGTGATTGGTGAGAATTGAAGAGAGCCTATGAGGTTTCTGGGGAGAACCATTTCCCTACGCTTGGTGAGACCACTTTTATCTGTGGTCACAGATAACTGGTAAGCCGTCTTACTAACTCTCACTGGGTGTGGAACCAGATTCTCTCTGGTGTGGAGGAATATCACCCCATCTTCACTTATAGCCCTTTTATCTGCACAGAGCACAGATGTTGGCTACTACAGTATATCCATTCTTCAATATATGGACTTGTGATATTGGACTTGTATTAGTTCTATCACTGCTTGATTTTCTGTTATTTTATGCTACTGTTCTAGCCCTGCATTTTTTATTTTACAATCATCTGTGGAGTCTGTATTCTGACTTTAGTTGCTGGCAGCTGAACTTCCATACGTCTTTGTTTTAGCGCAGTACGCAGCGTTAGCCTTGGCTTGTCTCCTAACTGCAGCCCGAGGGCCAGATGTGGCCCTTTGCTAGCCTTTATGCGGCCCTTGGGGCACAATTCCTTCCACTGACACCAACAATGGGGCATTATATCTTCCACCGATACCAATGATTGAATACTATTCCTCCTACTAATTCCACGTATTTCTTCAGCCTTGGTCTCCACCTGCGTCTCTGGACCTGGCCTGAAGAAAAATAGTGGCAATACAGCACCCCTTTACAATACAGTGCCATCTTTACATCACATACCTCTATCCATTTAAGTCCCCCAATTTACATCACAGCTCCCCTCCTTACATCACAGACCTTCCCCCTTTACATCAGTGTCCTCAGCCCCCCTTCCTTGCATCCCCCTTTCTTTGCACCTCATTCCCCTGCACAGCCCCCCCCCTCCTTGTATCCCAGTCCCCTCCACACAGATCCCCTCCTTGTATCCCAGTCTCCTCCACACAGCCCCCCTCCTTGTATCCCAGTCTCCTCCACACAGCCCCCCCCTCCTTGTATCCCAGTCCCCTCCACACAGCCCCCCTCCTTGTATCCCAGTCCCCTCCACACAGATCCCCTCCTTGTATCCCAGTCTCCTCCACACAGCCACCCTCCTTGTATCCCAGTCTCCTACACACAGCCCCCCCTCCTTGTATCCCAGTCTCCTCCACACAGCCCCCCTCCTTGTATCCCAGTCTCCTCCACACAGCCCCCCCTTCTTGTATACCAGTCTCCTCCACACAGCCCCCCCTTCTTGTATACCAGTCTCCTCCACACAGCCCCCCCTTCTTGTATACCAGTCTCCTCCACACAGCCCCCCCTTCTTGTATACCAGTCTCCTCCACACAGCCCCCCCCCTTCTTGTATACCAGTCTCCTCCACACGGCCCCCCTTCTTGTATACCAGTCTCCTCCACACAGCCCCCCCCTTCTTGTATACCAGTCTCCTCCACACAGCCCCCCTTCTTGTATACCAGTCTCCTCCACACAGCCCCCCCTTCTTGTATACCAGTCTCCTCCACACAGCCCCCCTTCTTGTATACCAGTCTCCTCCACACAGCCCCCCCTTCTTGTATACCAGTCTCCTCCACACAGCCCCCCTTCTTGTATACCAGTCTCCTCCACACAGCCCCCCCTTCTTGTATCCCAGTCTCCTCCACACAGCCCCCCCCCCTTCTTGTATACCAATCTCCTCCACACAGCCCCCCCTTCTTGAATACCAATCTCCTCCACACAGCCCCCTTCTTGTATACCAGTCTCCTCCACACAACCCCCCCTTCTTGTATCCAAGTCTCCTCCACACAGCCCCCTCCTTGTATCCCAGTCTCCTCCACACAGCCCCCCCTCCTTGTATCCCAGTCTCCTCCACACAGCCCCCCTCATTGTATCCCAGTCTCCTCCACACAGCCCCCCTCCTTGTATACCAGTCTCCTCCACAGCCAACTTCTTTCCTTGCAACACAGTCCAACATGTCACTGCCCCCTCTCTTACCTGCAGGTAGAAGACAGAGGATGCAGCATGCTGGATCAGAGGACAGGAGTTTTCCAACTTTCAATTTAACAGACAGATAATTGGTTGCTAGGACCGCCTAGCAAGCCTTGGCTTGTCTCCTAACTGCAGCCCGAGGGCCAGATGTGGCCCTTTGCTAGCCTTTATGCGGCCCTTGGGGCACAATTCCTTCCACTGACACCAACAATGGGGCATTATATCTTCCACCGATACCAATGATTGAATACTATTCCTCCTACTAATTCCACGTATTTCTTCAGCCTTGGTCTCCACCTGCGTCTCTGGACCTGGCCTGAAGAAAAATAGTGGCAATACAGCACCCCTTTACAATACAGTGCCATCTTTACATCACATACCTCTATCCATTTAAGTCCCCCAATTTACATCACAGCTCCCCTCCTTACATCACAGACCTTCCCCCTTTACATCAGTGTCCTCAGCCCCCCTTCCTTGCATCCCCCTTTCTTTGCACCTCATTCCCCTGCACAGCCCCCCCTCCTTGTATCCCAGTCCCCTCCATACAGATCCCCTCCTTGTATCCCAGTCTCCTCCACACAGCCCCCCTCCTTGTATCCCAGTCTCCTCCACACAGCCCCCCCTCCTTGTATCCCAGTCCCCTCCACACAGATCCCCTCCTTGTATCCCAGTCTCCTCCACACAGCCACCCTCCTTGTATCCCAGTCTCCTCCACACAGCCCCCCCTCCTTGTATCCCAGTCTCCTCCACACAGCCCCCCTCCTTGTATCCCAGTCTCCTCCACACAGCCCCCCCTTCTTGTATACCAGTCTCCTCCACACAGCCCCCCGTTCTTGTATACCAGTCTCCTCCACACAGCCCCCCTTCTTGTATACCAGTCTCCTCCACACAGCCCCCCCCTTCTTGTATACCAGTCTCCTCCACACAGCCCCCCCTTCTTGTATACCAGTCTCCTCCACACAGCCCCCCCTTTTGTATACCAGTGTCCTCCACACAGCCCCCCCCCTTCTTGTATACCAGTCTCCTCCACACAGCTCCCCTTCTTGTATACCAGTCTCCTCCACACAGCCCCCCCTTCTTGTATACCAGTCTCCTCCACACAGCCCCCCCCCCCTTCTTGTATACCAGTCTCCTCCACACAGCCCCCCCTTCTTGTATCCCAGTCTCCTCCACACAGCCCCCCCTTCTTGTATACCAATCTCCTCCACACAGCCCCCCCCTTCTTGTATACCAATCTCCTCCACACAGCCCCCCTTCTTGTATACCAATCTCCTCCACACAACCCCCCCTTCTTGTATCCAAGTCTCCTCCACACAGCCCCCTCCTTGTATCCCAGTCTCCTCCACACAGCCCCCCCTCCTTGTATCCCAGTCTCCTCCACACAGCCCCCCTCATTGTATCCCAGTCTCCTCCACACAGCCCCCCTCCTTGTATACCAGTCTCCTCCACAGCCAACTTCTTTCCTTGCAACACAGTCCAACATGTCACTGCCCCCTCTCTTACCTGCAGGTAGAAGACAGAGGATGCAGCATGCTGGATCAGAGGACAGGAGTTTTCCAACTTTCAATTTAACAGACAGATAATTGGTTGCTAGGACCGCCCCTAGCAACCAATCACAGGCGATTTAACTTGAAAAGTTGGACAACTCTCTGCTTGGATGTTTTGTCTTCTACCTTCTGGATAAAAGCAGCGGCGGGGGCGGGGGGAAGGAGGAGTCACATGGGAGATGAGAAGACACCTAGGCAGGCTGTTTTCACCTGCACTCCCCCCGCCCACTCACTCCCTCCAGCAGCGGTACTCTGCAGTGCAGACAGCACTGGAACTAGTGCAGGGAGTTCAGTCCGCACTCAATGTCACAGCGTGCGGCCGTGCCCCTGGCCCAACTTCCTCAGAGAAATAAAAAATTAGCTGGCGGCCACCGGCCGTTTTGCCTGTAAATTGTGGCAGCCTGGGGGGAAATTTCCGCCCTGCCCCCCGGCCCAGCCCGCCCCTGCAGGTATCCATCTTTTGAGCCGGCGGTCCTGTTTACGATAATGGTGGTCTCTGCGGCGGATTCGCCACGAGATCACCGTTATTGGCGGCGGGAGAGGGACCACCCCCCCTCCTGTCGCTCTCCTGCGCCCTCCGCTGCTTACCGGAGCCGTCGGCAGTGGCAGAGGCGATCGGGACCTGTCCGTGGCGGGGTATGGAGACGAGTGAGGGGAAGATGGCCCCCACTCGTCTCCATACTATAGCAGGGCGGAAGCGCCGTCAAAATGTCACTTCCGCCCATACGTCTTAAAGACACATTTTTCTGTTGTCATTTTTTCAAATTACAAATTTTTTTTTTTTTATTGCATTTAAGTCCAAATATGAGATCTGAGGACTTTTTGACCTCAGATCTCATATTTAAGAGGACCTGTCATGCTTTTTTTCTATTACAAGGGATGTTTACATTCCTTGGAATAAGAATAAAAGTGACCCGATTTAAAAAAAAAAAAAAAAAACAGTGAAAAAATAAATAAAATCAAGTAAAATAAATAAGAAAAAAACTTTTTTTTAAAGCGCCCCGAGCATATGAGAGTAGCGCCCGCATATGAAAATGGTGATCAAACCACACATGTGAGGTATCACCACAATCGTTAGAGCGAGAGCAATAATTCTAGCCCTAGACTTCTCTGTAACTCAAAACATGCAACCTGTAGAATTTTTTTAACGTCGTCTATGGAGGTTTTTAAGGGTAAAAGTTTGACGCCATTCCATTCCATTGCGGGCGCAATTTTGAAGTGTGACATGTTGGGTATCAATTTACTCGGCATAACATTATCTTTCACAATATAAAAAAAATTGGGCTAACTTTACTGTTGTCTTATTTTTTTATTCAAAAATGTGAATTTTTTCCAAAAAAAGTGCGCTTGTAAGACCGCTGCGCAAATACGGTGTGACAAAAAGTATTGCAATGAATGCCATTTTATTCTCTAGGGTGTTAGAAAAAAAATATATAATGTTTGGGGGTTCTATGTAATTTTCTAGCAAAAAAACTTGTTTTTAACTTGTAAACACTGAGTCTGAAAAAGAGGCCTGGTCTTTAAGTGGTGTAGGCTATAAAAAGCTCCATATTAGTGGTACAATTCATAAATATCAGAATAGACATAAAAAGCCATACATTTGCAACTATCTATTGTAAGACCAAGTGTTTTCTAAAAGTAATTTGTGGAAAGGCGGGCAGTGTCGGGGCAAGGTGCTGATCTAATAATAAAATGTTATAATGCTTATGAATGGCATTACAGGTAGACTTGTACTTGTCATTATATGTAGTTACAAATCTGGCCGTGTTCTCAGATTGCTTCACCTTGTCAGTTGTAATTTTAAGGGGCAAGTCCATTTGAGAGATAAACACTTCCTCAATCAAGTCAACTTGGTAACCCTTCTCTTTAAATTTAGTTTTCATCAGATTACCCTGAGCAGTATATTCATCTACTTTGGTGCAATTCCTTCTGAGTCTCCTAAATTGACCTTTCAAAATGTTATTCCTCCATTTCAAGTGGTGACAACTATCATAGTGGAGGTAGGAATTCCTACTTGTAAGTTTTGTGTGTTTTTTTGTAAAAACCACTCGTTGATCATGACATAGGACCAAATCCAAAAAGACCAGTTCATGAGGGTCCATCACATATGTGAACGACAGTCCAAACGCGTTGTTGTTACAGTGGGCCACAAAGGAGGTGAACAAGTCCGGACTGCAACTCCAGATGAGCACAATGTCATCAATGTACCTCTCGTAGAGTACAATGTGCCCAGCATACAGATTGTCGGTCCAGATATACCCTCCTCCCAATGGCCCATGGTAAGATTGGCATATACTGGGGTGAAATTGGTCCCCATGGCCGTGCCCTTTAGTTGTAAGAAAAAATTATCCAGAAACGTAAAGTAATTGTGTGTCAAACAGAATTGGATACTGTCTAACAAAAATTGTGATTGTTTGGAATCAATGTCTTAATATCATGTTTATTGAGAAAATATTGTATAGCTGCTAGACCTTGATATGTGAGGTATCGAGGTGTAAATGGATGTAATGTCTAGTGAGGCCCATATATACGTATCTTCCCATGTGTATTGCTTAAGAATCTCTATGATGTGGTTAGAAAAGGCCACTGTTAAAACTATTTGTGCTAGCTATTATGGGTCTTCCAGGGGGATTGGTAGTCGCCTTATGGATTTTAAGAAGGTGATAGAAATATGGGGTGCTGCAGAGACAGGTTTAAGCAAAAACCGTCTTTCTATTAAATTCAGCACCCCTTCCTTCAAGGCTCCATCAACCAGAGCTTTTAGTTCAACTAGATACCCTGGCAAAGGGTCCAAAGAGAGTATGTATTAGTATCTGCCAGAAGCCTATGGGCTTCCTTAATGTACTCTAATCTATTCTGGACGACTAAGCTGCCTCCTTTGTCTGCTTATTTTATTATTATATCTTTATTGGATGTTAATTGTTTGAGTGCCTGACGTTCCGATGTTATCAGACTGTGGATACCTTTTTTATTGGGAGCATCGCAAATCTGTGTGAGCTTTTTGTATACTGCTTGATAAAAGGTCTCAATATAGGGACCTTTGGAGTGTGTTGGGTTAAAAATGGATATTGGCCTAAAAGATGTGTGTAATATTTCTGGATCTAAAACAGAGCCTGATGTTTGACTATCTATGTTGCTCTCAATCGACAAATCTTCTAGAATCCTTAACCATTAGCTGACCAGCCACCGCAGTTGCACTGCGGCAGGTTGGCATGGCTGCGCAAATCGCTGTAGGTATACGTCGGCTCTTTAAGACGCTATTGCAGGCACGTGCGTGTCCCTGGAGCTGATGCACGTGCACGGTGGGCGCGATGTCCGCTGGGCCGCCCGCGATCGCTCGTGACACAATGAGAACGGGGATGTGTGTGTGTAAATACACAAATCCCAGTTCTGTCAGGGAAGAGAGACAGATCGTGTGTTCCTACTAAGTAGGAACACACGATCTGTCTCCTCCTCTAGTCACTCCCATCCCCAACAGTTAGAACACACAGTGAGGGAACACATTTAACCCCTTGATCGTTCCCTAGTGTTAACCCCTTCTCTGCCAGTGACATTTATACAGTAATCAGTGGCTATTTTTACCTCTGATCGCTTTATAAATGTCAATGGTCCCAAAAAAGTGTCAAAAATGTCCGATCAGTCCGCCGCAATGTCACAGTCCCAATAAAAATTGCACATCGCCGTCATTACTAGTAAAAAAATTACAATAAAAATTACATAAATCTATCCCCTATTTTGTAGATGCTATAACTTTTGCGCAAATCAATCAATATACGCTTGCGTTTTTTTTTACCAAAAATATGTAGAAAAGTACACATCAGACTAAACTGATGAAAAAATCTGTTTTTTTTTTTTAAAGTTTTTTTGGATATTTATTATAGCAAAATGTACAAAATATTGTGTTTTTTTCAAAATTGTCGCTCTTTTTTTATTTATAGCGCAAAAAATAAAAACCGCAGAGGTGATCAAATACTACCAAAAGAAATCTCTATTTGTGGGGAAAAAAGGACATAAATTTTGTTTGGTTACAACGTCGCACGACCACACAATTGTCAGTTAAAGCGACACAGTGCCATATCGCAAAAACTGGCCTGGTCAGGAAGGGGGCAAATCCTTTCGGCGGGCTGAAGTGGTTAAGATATCATCATTGAGTTGGGACTGGGGATTATCCATTAGTTCAGTGTCTGCCAGATTTTTAAATTAAAAATTAATTAAGTTTTTTAAATTAATTTGGAGGTGGTGTCTCAAGCATAGTGCCGTTTTAAAGTAAGTTGACGTACAAATTTATTTGTTTTTGCATAAACATTTTATTGAATGTTTTTGAAAACATTGCAATAAACACAAAAGAGAAATGCCACATACATTGTACAGTCATGTAAATGGAGAACGATATATCAGAAAAGACAAGTTATCAGCAATATCTTCCAATGGGTAAGAAAAGGGTCTCATACCATGAAGACCCCACAGTAAGAGTATGGCAAACATAGACAAATTCTAATAAGCATTTTACTGAGTGCAATACCAGAGATAGCCAGGTACGACCACTGGATATTTATATTAAATAAAATAAGTAGTTTTCTCGGGTCTCTTTCAACTCTTCTATTCTTGCTCACCAGGGAGAAGAAAGGGAGAGGGGAAGCGGAAAATAGAATGTAAACAATGGGGTGGGGGTGGGGACACCACCAACTGCCCTCTTCATCCATCATCGCCAAGTGTATGGAAGGATGCAACGTCATAGATGGCGTGCAGGTATGCCTATCACTATTTTAAGTCGTGTTGGTGTAATCGGATATCGATTGGCAGTCTGATGTAGATCTTGATATGAACGTGAACCTCAAAAGGTTGTCCAGAGCGTCCATGTTTCAGAGTACTTGGAAACTTTATCAAGAGTGATATGCCACATCTCCAACAACAATCAGGTACCGAGGGGACAAATTTGTGAATCAGATCTGGGGTTCTATACCACCGTGTCCTCAGTTTATACCCATTTTCTTGGGTTGAGACAAGGATCCTTTGTGGATATATAAATGGATGCACTCCCAGCTAGCCTCATTTAACTCGACCCCCAGTGCGTTCTCCCAGAATGTGTGATCAGTGTGGAAAAGAACAGATGGATTCTCAAACATTATAGCCCCAAGGCTTGACAAAGGAACGTGCAGTGCCTACATCTCACCACTGCGCACGCTCTGAAACGTGTCTCATCACGTCCGTGACGTCATCCTGCCATACGCTGCATTCCAGCCCTCTTTCAAGGCCTGCTGACTGGGCTCCAAACCTCGTTCTGGTTCCCGCCCGAGAGCTGGAAGACACCGGTGTCTTGCCGAGAAAGTTCCCTCGGCGGATAAGTTCCTCCCCTGTACTGCGCAGGCGCAGCGCCTGCGCAGTGCCAACTACTGTCAGCCGGCGGAGATAGCCGAAGCTCAAAATCCACAATCGGCTGTACACGGCGCCTGCGCTCTGGGTCCAGATTCCTTCCCCACCATCCAAGTGGACCTGGAGGGGGAATCTAAAAGTGCCGAGCGCAGCGAGGCCGTGCCCGAAGCGTGGCGAGCGAAGCGAGCCCGCGAGGGGCCCTCTTACAGGCGCCGTGTACAGCTGATTTTCAGCTGTTCCGCTTCGGCTATTTCCGCCGGATCGTACTGCGCATGCGCAGTACAGTGAGGAACTTATCCGCCGAGCGGAACTTATTCGGCAGAACACGTTACATGGCCCTACAGGAAGAGACTGATGCTGCCAGCCAGAATGGAGACCGATGTTTCACTGGACTACACTATGCCTCTATAAAGAAACCTCCATGTGAGTCTTTTAATGCATCTTGTTCATTAAAAATATACAGTTTTGCTTAAGTGCGCCTTTCTTCTCTGTTTCCTTTTTCACCTGTAGATATTTATGTTGGGCTTCCAGCTTGCGAATCTTATTGGAAAGTTCCACTACTAGAGTTTGGCTTTCTTTTTTCTTCCGAGCCGCTATAGAAAGCAAGTGACCTCTTATGACACATTTGTGTGCCTCCCACTGTGTCATATAAGAAACATCCGTGTCATTTCGAAGAAAAAGTCACCTATCTCCTGTTTAGTAGATTTTAGATCGCTGAGATCTGAGAGGAGGGATGCATCCATTCTCCAGATTTTAATAGAGGTGACTCTATCTGGGAACCGCAATGTCATGGTTACTGGGTGATGATCAGACAGTACCATGTTTTCTATAGTGGCACTATGGAGGTAGGAAAGGTCAGCTTGCAGAATGAATAGATATTCCAATCTTTAATAACGATTGTGCAGGGATGAGAAGAAAGTCTAATCTCTATCTCTCGGGTAAAGGGTCCAGGTATCGTGTTTTTGCAAGAGAGGCCAATTTGAGTTTGATCTGCTGAAGAGCAGAAAAGGGGAGAGCAGATGCACTATTGAAGGTATCAATCAGAGGATTCAGAGGATTTAGGGGGAAATTAAAGTCACCCCCAAGAATTAAGAGGCCAGTCCGGAAGAGCGTAAGTTTAATGACATCACGCAGAAAGGTTACCTGTTTGGAATTAGGGCAATACACATTTGCAAATGTCACTGGTCTATTCATCCAGGTCCCTTTTAAAAATATAAATATAAGAAACGATGCAGCGCAATGTAGAACAATTATGATAAAGTTCATGCAGTGAGCAAAAAGAAATGTTGAATGGCAATCGGAAGTGTATCCACCACGTGAGTGAAGATGATCAGTTGGTAATCAAAGTGACATATCCTCCACCGCCAATGTTGTATACTCTTACCAGATCAGATGTAAAATATCGCTAGTTACCACCATAGGTATAGGCAAGGAATCCAGCAACAGCAGTCCAATGACACAGGTCAGATGTGGGTGCCTCCCGTGGCATGAACATGACAGCATGAGCAGGATAGGTTCAAAACAGATGATATATGCCAAAAAAAATAAAAACGATCTAAGTGCAAACTGTAAGAGATCGTTTATTGAATCCAAACTAAAACAACTGTAGATCCTTATATAGCAGCCTGGTAACCATGGAGAGCGCATAGCAAGACAGAAGGGAGCCGCGACCGGAAACGGAACCAGAGCAACCCCCTGCGAACAATACACCAACTACTCCTATGGGGACACTGGGTGACTGGAATGGCATTACATAAAAAACAAACGAAATGATAAATCCACATACAAATACATCCATATATTGGCTACATGGCAAAACTCATATATACAATGTATTTGGACATAATAAAATTACAAAACGGACATACACCTGCTGTTATCTATGCATTAAAAAATCTAAAAGTCAAAATCATAATATTAAGCAGCCTATTTGTCTGAAATAAAACAATTTAAATCAAAATCGACATTTAACCCCCCGGAACCAGAACTTGAGTTTCATGGATCCAGAAGGATTCACGCTGGCTAAGTTTGGCGAATATAGTTATCCCCCCTCCAATGCCTGTTAACCCTTTCCAAACCCCAAAATTTAAGACATCGGGGGTCTCTATTGTGGAGGTTTCTGAAATGTTAAAAACATTATGGGACCTTAGACCTGTTTTAATGTTGTTGACGTGTTCAGCGATGCGGATACTTAAAGGCCTATATGTTCTCCCTATATACTGCAAACTGCAATCACACTCAAGCATGTAGAAAACCCCCACAGTGTTACAGGTGATAAGATTTTTAAAAGGATAGGTCCTACCAGTAGTGGGAGCGGTAAACTCTTAACATAATATTTGCACTGTTTACACGGGGGACATTTGCCACAGGCATAAAAACCAGTAAGAAAAGAAAATAACCTATTTTCCTTAATGATAGGGGGGTCTACCACACTTGGACCTAGGACATCTCCCAAGGTGGGTGCTTTTTTGTAAATAAACCTCGGACGGGACGGTAAAACAGTGCCTAAAACCCAACCTTCATCAAAATATGTTCCAATGTTTCATGATGATTTTCTCGAATTTCCTGTATTGGACATTATAATCTAGGATAATTCTGAATTCATTATCATGATGAGATTTTTTTGTGGTTATTGGTGGAGTCAGATCCAGAGTCCCTACATTTTGAATCTTGTTGGCAGTCACTTCTGGTTTATACCCTTTGTGCACAAATCTTTCTGCTAATATATTGGATTGGGTATAATAATCATCCTCACGAGTACAATTGCGCCTTAGGTGTATGAACTGACCCCTCGGTACATTACATAGCCATGACTGATGGTGGCAGCTGTCCAATGGTATGAAACCATTTCTGTCAGTAGGTTTGAAATGATTTTTAGTCTTAAAACTCTAGCCTTCTTTAAAAATTTCTAAATCTAGGAAAGTCATGCAATGAGCATCGGCATTCCAAGTTAGCCTAATATTTTTTTTTTTTTTTAACAAGAAATAGCCTAATATTTTTAGTGTTACCATTGAGTCTTGACATGAACAACTGCAAGCTCAACATGTCTCCTTCCCAGATGATAAACAAATCATCTAACCCGTTTCCCCGAAAATAAGACCTAGCGTGATTGTCAGTGATGGCTGCAATATAAGCCCTACTCCCCAAATAAGCCCTACCCTGTTTCCCAGAAAATAAGCCCTACCCTGAAAATAAGACCTACAAGGACTTTAACTAGGGCTTATTTGGGGGGTAGGGCTTATATTTCAGCCATCCCCAACAATCACGCTAGGTCTTATTTTCGGGGAAACAGGATATGTACCGTTGGTAACACTTTTAAAAATAGAAACCTACCTTCTGGATCCAGTAATTAATCTGTCAGATGAAATGGCATTGATTTGGAGAGAAGAATTGAGATTCCCTTTGTCTTAGAGTCTGCGCAGGTAGCATGATGTGCTATGGGGAATCTGTTGTTAGAAAGGCGTGAAATAGAATTCGACTTGAAGTGTGTTTCTTGCAAAAAAGCAACTTGAGCTCTATGGCAATGTGCTTCTGCAAGAAGGCTGCTACGCTTCTTTGGGACATTAGGGCCTTTAACATTGAGGGAGTATACTTTGAGAGAGAGAGGACCTGAGCAATTTGGGTGATGAGGCATGTTCAGAAACCTGGGTACCTGAGTAAAGCTGTTCACGAAGGCTACGCACCAAGCGATCTAAATGAAGAGGACATTTGCAAAGAACAAGAGGAGACAAGAAAAGACAGAAAAAGTAGAGAGATAAAAAAAAAGGGGGGGCTAAAGGCTGGGATTAAAAGGGAAATGGGATGCATCCCAGACAAAATGTATTACTCTATACCGTGTATCTTGGTTGGGGCGAGAGGGGCTTGTAAAGTCCCAGAAAAAGGGCCAAATACTCACTAAACACTTATATCAAATACCGGAGGTGGATACAGACCTGCTAGTCCACTTAAAAGAAAAACTACGGGGGATGAAGGGAAGGGGAAAGTAGGCCGAAGTTCAGAGGGGAACCTGCCTCTCCTGGATAGGAAACGGGTCGAACAGAGATGTGAACCAACACTGTCGACAACCTAGAGTCTCCACTTAAAGGATAGGCAATCATAGGAAGGAGATCTTTAGCCAGGTGGGAGTAGGAGAGTGCCGACCGATCAGCCCCTAAAATAGGTGAGGCACCTGTCAACTCTCTCCTAGACCCAGATCCAGGGTAATAAGGCAGTTCACTGTTCAGGCCCTGGAGTAGTAAAGAAACCTGAGCTGCATCAACGGCCACCCATTTATCTGCCAGGCAAGGTCTTCCGCTGCAGGGTGTGCACCAAAGTGTGCCAGTCTGCATATCGGAATTCCTCCCCCTTTCCAACAGGCACACGCATTAGGCGTATGCAACAGCACATAACAGCCATATTATAACTTATAACAAGCTATACACCTATGATAACAGCAATTATAATTATGAGTCTGATTAAACTATAACTTGAACCAGGAGCACCCATAAAGGTATTAGCTGGGTAACACCAATCTAAAGACAGGACTTGCGGATCTCATTCTACATCTATATGTGTTGAAGCACCCACTCATCTCAGGTACCCACCAGCCATGGAATTAACAAGGTAAAGCTGCTGTAGTGAGGCCCTGGGTGAGCGAATGCTCTGGTTTGCAGACATTCAGTTAGTCAAAGAAACGTCAGATTGCCATGCCAGAAATTGTAATAGTTATAAAGATGTTAAGAGTTGCAGGGGAACTAGAAATCCCTGCCTCTAAGGCACGTCCCTTCTGCCAATATTCCCGACCCCAGTAGGCTCTCCTGTATAGCATTGATCTCTGGTGTGACACTCATGACAACACCATAACTGACACCAGTCCAGAATAGGGTGTAATAAACTTTTTGTGCATATTGTTATATCCATCACCATGGCTCACTTGCAATAAAGGAAAGGCTCAAGAGAGTCTTACAGTCATTATTGTAGGAGAGGCGCGGCAGGCCCAACTCTGTGATGTGTGCACAAAAATAGTGGAAGGGCCAAAAAAGAAATAACAATGCACCACCACAGAAGTTGGTTGCCATCCGATCCCTCAATCAAAAGCTTAGTATGAGCAAAAAGCTATAGGTGGTCGGGATCTCACTCAACAGGCAAACAGGTGAGCCCAAGGTGTGTAGAGAGAAGAAAATACAAAAAACAAAAAAACACAAAACTTAAACGGAGCCATGGTGCATATCCAGTGCGATTAAGTTAGGCCTTGTCACTGGGTTGGGTATGGAAAAATGTTAGTGTAGGCACAGTTCGGTCCTGTGCAGCAGCGACATAGACTCCGCATACACTATCCCCCTACAGAGGCCCCCCTGTCTTAATGATCTCATAACAGGCATATGTTTCCACTGCCCACACTCCTCCCCTTGCTCCTCCCCCTCACCATTTATAAGCCAGCTTGAGGAGTGTGGGCGTAGGTCTGACGAAGGAGCCGCACATGCTCCGAAACGCGTTACCACCCCCTTCTCTACACTGACACCATCAGCCTTGTGTGTCCCGCAGTGAATACAGGCTTCCCTGCTGCCTCCTCTTTCCAACACGCATGAGAACGCTTTACAGCTGCTGGACGGCTCTACACTGCTCTCTAGGGATGAGCCGAACACCCCCCGGTTCGGTTCGCACCAGATCCCGCGAACGGACCGAAAGTTCGCACGAACGTTAGAACCCAATTGACGTCTATGGGACTCGAACGTTCGAAATCAAAAGTGCTCATTTTAAAGGCTAATTTGCATGGTATTGTCCTAAAAAGGGTTTGGGGACCCGGGTCCTACCCCAGGGGACATGTATCAATGCAAAAAAAACTTTTAAAAACGGCCGTTTTTTCGGGAGCAGTGATTTTAATGATGCTTAAAGTAAAAAAAAAAAAGTGAAATATTCCTTTAAATATCGTACCTGGGGGGTGTCTATAGTATGCCTGTAAAGTGACGCGTGTTTCCCATGTTTAGAACAGTCCCTGCACCAAATGTCATTTTTAAAGGAAAAAATCTAATTTAAAACTGCTTGCGGGTTTAATGTCATGTCGGGTCATGGCAATATGGATGAAAATCAGTGAGACAAACGGCATGGGTACCCCCCAGTCCATTACCAGGCCCTTTGGGTCTTGTATGGATATTAAGGGGAACCCCGCACCCAAATTAAAATAAGGAAAGGTGTGGGGCCACCAGGCCCTATATACTCTGAACAGCAGTATACAGGCGGTGCAAACAAGACAGGGACTGTAGGTTTGTTGTTAAGTAGAATCTGTTTGTAATTTTGAACATTTTTAACGTGTTTAGCTCCAGCCAAAAAATCTTTTTTAAGCTTTTTGGAAAACATAGGGAAGGGTTATCACCCCTGTGACATTTGTTTTGCTGTCTTTCCTCCTCTTCAGAAGATTTCACCTCACTTTTTTGTCCCAATGAAAAATATTTTTTGAAAATTTGGGTTTTTTTGTGGAACAAGGATTGGAAAGCATCAGTGGAAAGGAGAAATTGTTTTCCCATATTAACTCTTTCAGGAGAGAATTTCCCTTCCTAGGGGTAGATTTCATCTCACTTCCTGTTGTCTCCTTCCGTTTGCAAGTAGGAGTCGTTTGTAAGTTAGATGTTTGAAAGTAGGGTCCTGCCCTATATACTCAGCAGAAATTTGGGCCTTAGGTGTTGCTATGGCCACAACACTGTAAGCCCTCACAGGGCCCTGCTGTGAAATATTAGATCAAGAATTGTAATTACATGCCCCTGTTGAACAGGAGCTGAAAAATTAGGCCTTAGGCACTGGTGCTGGTGCCACAACACTGCAACCCCTCACAGACACTCTAGTTGGAAAGCAGGAACGAGCCCTGCTGCAAAGTATTGCTTCAAAAATTGTAATTACACGCCCCTGTTAGACAGGGGCAGAAAAATTGGGCCTTAGGCACTGGTGCTGGTGCCACAACACTGCAACCCCTCACAGACACTCTAGTTGGAATGCAGGAACGAGCCCTGCTGCAAAGTATTGCATCAAAAATTGTAATTACACGCCCCTGTTAGACAGGGGCAGAAAAATTGGGCCTTAGGCACTGGTGCTGGTGCCACAACACTGCAACCCCTCACAGACACTCTAGTTGGAATGCAGGAACGAGCCCTGCTGCAAAGTATTACATCAAAAATTGTAATTACACGCCCCTGTTAAACAGGGGCTGAAAAATTGTGCCTTAGGCACTGGTGGTGGCGCCCAGAACCAAAAATGTTCTTACAAGCTATCAGCGTGATGATTGAGGAGGAAGAGGATAATTACTCAGGGATAGTCACTCAGCATCAGCATAGGCAGTCTTTGAAGGGATCTGAGATTTCAAAAAAAAATATTCGGTTACATCAGCATCAGGTGCTTGGTAGCTGGTGGTGATCCAAGACTGATTCATTTTTATGAAGGTCAGCCGATCGACCGAGTCGGTGGACAGACGCACCCTGTGATTGGTTACCACGCCTCCAGCAGCACTGAATGTGCGTTCCGAAGGAACGCTGGATGCAGGACAGGCCAGTAGCTCAATTGCATACTGTGCAAGCTCTGGCCAGTGATCCATCCTCAAGACCCAGTAACCCAGAGGATTTTCGGTGGGAAAGGTGTCCAAGTCTGATCTTGCCCCTAGGTATTCCTGCACCATGTAAAACAGACGCTGGCGATGGTTGCTGGAACCGATCATACCTTGGGGATGCGGACCAAAAAATTGTCTGAACGCATCGGTCAGACGGCCACCTTCTCCACCGCTCCTTCTTTGACTGACCGAAGCCTCAGCAACACGTTGTCCAGAAACAGGAGTTTGTAACCTCCCAGTTTGCACAGACCTTTCTGCAAGGCCTCCCGAAGATGTTTCATCCTCTGCTCCCTCTGCGATGGCAAGATAAGGTCCGCAACCTTACCCTTGTAACGTGGATCAAGGAGGGTTGCCAGCCAGTATTGGTCCTTCTCCTTGATACCACGAATACGAGGATCCTTACGCAGGCTTTGCAGGATCAGGGAGGCCATGCAGCGTAGGTTTGCTGAGGCATTCGGTCCGGAGTCCTCTGGGTCACTAAGGACAACAACGTCCGCAGCCACCTCCTCCCAGCCACGTACAAGTCCATGTGTTCCTTGGGACTGATCCCTTAAAGACTACTGCTGATGCTGAGTGCCAGGCTCCACCTCCATACTGACACAATCTTCCTCCTCCTCCTCCTCCTCCTCGTCCTCTTCCTGTGTGATCGGCGGGCACGCAGGAACACTGTCTGGATAAAGGGGGCCTTGAGAGCTAAGGAAGTCCTCCTCTTCCTGCCTCTGTTCTGCCTCAAGTGCCCTGTCCATTATTCCACGCAGCGTGTGCTCCAACAGGTGGACAAGGGGGACAGTGCCACTGATGCATGCACTGTCAGTGCTCACCATCCTCGTGGCCTCCTCGAATGGTGACAGGACAGTGCATGCATCCCTGATCATGGCCCACTGGCGAGGGGAAAAAAAAACAAGCTCCCCTGACCCTGTCCTGGTGCCATAGTCGCACAGGTACTCATTGATGGCCCTCTGCTGCGTGTGCAGCCACTGCAGCATGGCCAACGTTGAGTTCCACCTGGTGGGCATGTCACAGATTAGGCGGTTCTTGGGCAGGTTAAACTCCTTTTGGAGGTCCGTCAGCCGAGCACTGGCATTATATGACCGGCGGAAATGCACACAGACTTTCCTGGCCTGCCTCAGGACATCCTGTAAGCCCGGGTACCTGCCCAAGAACCGCTGCACCACCAAGTTAAGGACGTGAGCCAAACAGGGCACATGGGTCATTTGTCCCTGTCGGAGGGCAGAGAGGAGGTTGGTGCCATTGTCGCAAACCACCATTCCTGCCTTAAGTTGGCGTGGCGTCAACCACCTCTGAACCTGCCCCTGCAGAGCTGACAGAACCTCTGCCCCAGTGTGGCTCCTGTCCCCCAAGCACACCAGCTCAAGCACCGCATGGCATCTTTTGGCCTGCGTACTTGCGTAGCCCCTTGAACGCCTACGGAGCACCGCTGGTTCCGAGGAAGAGGCCATGGAGGAAGAAGAAGAGGAGGGGGTGGTGGAGAGAGGTGTGTCACAATCAGCATTTTGGAGGCGTGGTGGCGGAACAACCTCCAACACTACTGCACCTTGTCCTGCATCCTTCCCAGCTGCCAGCAGAGTCACCCAATGCGCCGTGAAAGTTAGGTAACGTCCCTGTCCATGCCTGCTGGACCATGAGTCAGCGGTAATATGCACCTTACCGCTGACCGCCCTGTCCGAGGCATGGACATTGCCTTCCACATGCCGGTAGAGAGCCGGAATCGCCTTCCGTGAGAAAAAGTGGCGTTTGGGTACCTGCCACTGAGGAACCGCACATTCCACAAACTCACGGAAGGGGGCAGAGTCTACCAACTGAAAAGGCAGCAGTTGAAGTGCTAGCAATTTTGCCAAGCTAGCATTCAACCGCTGGGCATGTGGATGGCTGGGAGCAAACTTCTTTCGGCGGTGCAGCAGCTGGGGCAGGGAAATTTGCCTGGTACAATCTGACGTCGGTGTACCAAAAGCAGATTGCCCACAAGTACTTGGCTGTGACACACCTAATTCTACACCTTCATTCCTCTCACTGCAGGTCTCAGAGAGGACTGAAGGTCTAGTGGGGTTGGAAATCTCAGCTGATGAAGAGCAAGGAGAGATCCTCTTTGTTCTTTGGTGTGGGTCTTTTAGATACGCTTGCCAACGAACTGCATGGCAGGTCAACATATGTCTGGTCAAGCATGTGGTACCCAAGCGGGAGATGTTTTGGCCACGCGAGATACGCTTGAGACATATGTTGCAAATAGCAGCGGTGCGATCTGATGCACTCGTCTCAAAAAAGGCCCACACCAAAGAACTTTTTGAATAACGCGCAGAGACTGCAGCGCCCTGCACATGTGGAGCTTTGGGGTGTGATGCAGTCAATGTGCTGCCCTTAGGCTGGCCCCTGGAGGGCATCCTGCCTCGTTGGTGATGTGCCGCCTCCTCCTCCTCCTCCTCCTCCTCTCTCCTATCAGGCACCCACGTTGAGTCAGTGACCTCATCATCCCCTCCCTCCTCATCACTGGAGCAAACCTGGCAGTATGCTGCAGCAGGGGGAGCATGACTGCCAGATTGCTGTCCTTCTTGGGCACCCCCTCTGTCCGTGCTCATGTTACTGCCTTCATCGAGCTCAGTATCATCATCAGAGCCTTCCAAATGCTGGGCATCCTCCTGGAGCATGTACCCAACACTGTGGTCAAACATTTCGAGGGAATCCTCAGGAGGACATGGTGGAGCTAGGGAAGGAGTCACTGATGACATTGAGCTGAGGGAAGAGGCCGCTGCTTTGCCAGACAAAGCACCCTGGGCATGGGTGAGAGAGGATGAGGAGGATGAGGACGGCTTGGTCATCCACTCGACCAAGTCTTCCGCATGTTGCGGCTCAACACGGCCAGCTGCCGAAAAAAAGGCCAAGCGTGTCCCATGGCCACGTGCTGATGAGGATGCACCGTCTCCACGACCAGCACTAGACACAGAGCCTGCTTGCCCTCTCTTATTGGCTTGTGACTGTCTGCCTCTCCTTCTTGGCCTTCCAGACATACTAATGGCCTGTAGCTGCACTAAGCTGGGATAGAACACCTGTAATTTTCTTCAGGTAGCTTTATATACTGTAAGCAGACAAGCCTGCCTGTCAGTAAGAAGATAACAGGAACGGATCTAGTTGAACACTGTGAGCAGGACGCACTGTACTAAATGTAAATAGTCTAGCTGCCTGACCGTGGTACTAATAGGATCAAATAGAACACCTGTAATTTTCTTCAGGTAGCTTTATATACTGTAACCAGACAAGCCTGCCTGTCAGTAGGAAGATAACAGGAACGGATCTAGCTGAACACTGTGAGCAGGACGCACTGCACTAAATGTAAATAGTCTAGCTGCCTGACCGTGGTACTAATAGGATCAAATAGAACACCTGTAATTTTCTTCAGGTAGCTTTATATACTGTAACCAGACAAGCCTGCCTGTCAGTAGGAAGATAACAGGAACGGATCTAGCTGAACACTGTGAGCAGGACGCACTGTACTAAATGTAAATAGTCTAGCTGCCTGACCGTGGTACTAATAGGATCAAATAGAACACCTGTAATTTTCTTCAGGTAGCTTTATATACTGTAACCAGACAAGCCTGCCTGTCAGTAGGAAGATAACAGGAACGGATCTAGCTGAACACTGTGAGCAGGACGCACTGTACTAAATGTAAATAGTCTAGCTGCCTGACCGTGGTACTAATAGGATCAAATAGAACACCTGTAATTTTCTTCAGGTAGCTTTATATACTGTAACCAGACAAGCCTGCCTGTCAGTAGGAAGATAACAGGAACGGATCTAGCTGAACACTGTGAGCAGGACGCACTGTACTAAATGTAAATAGTCTAGCTGCTTGACCGTGGTACTAATAGGATCAAATAGAACACCTGTAATTTTCTTCAGGTAGCTTTATATACTGTAACCAGACAAGCCTGCCTGTCAGTAGGAAGATAACAGGAACAGATCTAGCTGAACACTGTGAGCAGGACGCACTGTACTAAATGTAAATAGTCTAGCTGCCTGACCGTGGTACTAATAGGATCAAATAGAACACCTGTAATTTTCTTCAGGTAGCTTTATATACTGTAACCAGACAAGCCTGCCTGTCAGTAGGAAGATAACAGGAACGGATCTAGCTGAACACTGTGAGCAGGACGCACTGCACTAAATGTAAATAGTCTAGCTGCCTGACCGTGGTACTAATAGGATCAAATAGAACACCTGTAATTTTCTTCAGGTAGCTTTATATACTGTAACCAGACAAGCCTGCCTGTCAGTAGGAAGATAACAGGAACGGATCTAGCTGAACACTGTGAGCAGGACGCACTGCACTAAATGTAAATAGTCTAGAAGATAACAGGAACGGATCTAGCTGAACACTGTGAGCAGGACGCACTGCACTAAATGTAAATAGTCTAGAAGATAACAGGAACGGATCTAGCTGAACACTGTGAGCAGGACGCACTGCACTAAATGTAAATAGTCTAGAAGATAACAGGAACGGATCTAGCTGAACACTGTGAGCAGGACGCACTGCACTAAATGTAAATAGCAGGAACGGATCTAGCTGAACACTGTGAGCAGGACGCACTGCACTAAATGTAAATAGCAGGAACGGATCTAGCTGAACACTGTGAGCAGGACGCACTGCACTAAATGTAAATAGCAGGAACGGATCTAGCTGAACACTGTGAGCAGGACGCACTGCACTAAATGTAAATAACAGGAACGGATCTAGCTGAACACTGTGAGCAGGACGCACTGCACTAAATGTAAATAGTCTAGAAGATAACAGGAACGGATCTAGCTGAACACTGTGAGCAGGACGCACTGCACTAAATGTAAATAGCAGGAACGGATCTAGCTGAACACTGTGAGCAGGACGCACTGCACTAAATGTAAATAGCAGGAACGGATCTAGCTGAACACTGTGAGCAGGACGCACTGCACTAAATGTAAATAGCAGGAACGGATCTAGCTGAACACTGTGAGCAGGACGCACTGCACTAAATGTAAATAGTCTAGAAGATAACAGGAACGGATCTAGCTGAACACTGTGAGCAGGACGCACTGCACTAAATGTAAATAGTCTAGATAGAAGATAACAGGAACGGATCTAGCTAAACTGAATACAGTGTATATATATATATATGCAACACCTGGGATGCATATATATACACAATACACTGTAAGTGCAGCTAACTGACTGACTGTTCTGCCTAATCTATCTAACTCAAATCAAATGACACTGTCTCTCTCTCTCTCTATCTCTCAGCACACCGGAACACACACTACACAGGGCCGCCGTGCAGGCGGCCTTATATAGTGTGGGGCGTGTACTAAATCCCCTGAGCCATAATTGGCCAAAGCCACCCTGGCTTTGGCCAATTACAGCTCTCTCTACTGACGGCGCTGTGATTGGCCAAGCATGCGGGTCATAGTGCATGCTTGGCCAATCATCAGCCAGCAATGCACTGCGATGCCGCAGTGAATTATGGGCCGTGACGCGCCACACGAATTTGGCGCGAACGGCCCATATTGTTCGCAATTCGACGGACGGTCGAACAGCCGATGTTCGAGTCGAACATGGGTTCGACTCGAACACGAAGCTCATCCCTACTGCTCTCTACCACCGTGCTGAGGATGGACACATGCCACAGATGAGGACTCCTGATTTTATCATGTCTTTTAACACTCAACAATCTTGTAAGTGCTTTTAACCCTTTTTGCACTTTATTAAATTTGACATACTGCACTTAGAGGCGCCTTTCTTTTCCTTTTTTATATGTTTCCAAGGGCCCGGGCACAGACGGTAAAAAACGCTGGTCAGAAATCTGTCTAGTGTCGAGCTGAGTAAGGCAAAGCTCTGGATCCACGATCTGTATCCATGTCCCCTTGGCTTCTCAGGGAAGAGGTAGAGGAATATCTGTGGCATCTTTGCCTGTTGCACCATGAACGGGGCGTTACTTCGGTGTGACTGTTGATCCAGGGTTCTGGTTGCAGGAAGGAACTGTACCAATCCGGGACGGCCACCCTTGGAATTCCTAGGGTGTCACAAAAGGCTTGAAGGTCTGCTGGTGTTCGCAGGAAGGATGCAAGGTTCCCCACTGTGGCTGTTAGACTGAAGGAGAATTTCAACTGGTACGCAATGTACCTGTCACGCAGAGTAGTAAGCAGAGGGCGCAGATCCCTCCTATGTTGGGGAGTAATGGCAGACAGATCCTGGAATATTTGTATGTGCAGCCCATCATGAGTCAGTTGCCCATGGGTGCGTGCCAAGCGTAGTATGTCTTCCTTCTGCGTAAAGCTGACTAAGCAACAAACAGTGTCCCTGGGGGGATCTGTGCCCCTTAGGCCTGAGTGCCCTGTGACACCTTTCCATCTCCATGGGTTTGTCTATTGGTCTGCCCAGTAAGGTGTTGAAAATTGCCCATACCACTGGCTGTAGCTGGGGACCTTCCACCGACTCCGGAATCCCTCTAAAGCGCAAATTGCGCCTCCTGCCCCTGTTTTCAAGGTCCTCAAGATGGAGGTTCATGTCGATTAAGTGCTGGGCATGGATGCTAGTAGCTCTCTGTACCTGCTGGATAGCCTCAGCATGAGTCTGGGCCGCAGACTCCACAGGCGAGACGCCACCTCTCTCAGATCTGTCTTAAGATCTGAGATCGCTGCTGACAAAGTATTTTTAATATTCATTGCCACAAGCTGTAAGTCAGCCAAACTGAGAAACTGTGGGGGCTGCGAGCTATGGGTGTCATTTTTTGGGGGGGGTGTGTAGTATAGCAGAAAGTAAAACCTTTTTTTTTTTTAAATTGTCGCTCTTTTTTTGTTTATAGCTCAAAAAATAAAAACCACAGAGGTGATCAAATACCACCAAAAGAAAGCTCTATTTGTGGGAAAAAAAAGGACATACATTTTGTTTGGGTACAATGTCACACAACCCCGCAATTGTCAGTTAAGGTGACGCTGTGCCGTATCGCAAAAAATGGCCTGATCATTAAGGGGGTAAATCCTTCCGGGGTTAAAGTGGTTAAAGGGTAACTCGACTAATAATAAAGAAATAATAAAGAAATAATAATATAGTGTATACAATTGCGACACAAGTCATATTGTAATTGAATGTTATTAAAAATGACCTTTCCTTTTCAATCTGCAGCTCTGAAATTTTCTGAAAATGCAATATGGCTACCTGGGGTTGTCCTGTACACAGAATGTGTACTGACCACCCCCAAGACACATCATTTCCTGCTTGTGTGATTGGCTCACCAATTTTCCCAGAAGATACAAGTCAGATTTCAGGCATCCCCTGCAACAAAAATTTAATTTTTGGTGAGATACTCCCAATAGGAACATGTCCAAAGGGATGCAGGCCCAGTAGATTTCCTCATTAGTGCTCTGCAGCTGCCACAGCTGACTAATAATTATTATACCACTCCCATTAGACCCACTTAACACAGAGGCACAGAGGAACAAGCAGTGAACCTGCAACAAAGGTTGTTATAATTCTTGCAATGTACATAGATCACCCAGGGGGGAATGTTTTTCTTCTCAACAAAAGTGGAGAGCCTCACCAGCCGGGATTATATGTGACTTGATGAGCAGAACATATCGGCCTCTTCCTTTCAGCTGTGATGCTGGAACTGATACAAGAAACACACATTGGCTTGTAGTTATTAAACTGGTTATTATTAAATTAAACAAAACTGGACATAAGCCAGATTACACATTTGTTACATAAAATAAATTATATAAATGGCATCCCCATTAAGGGACACTAATGGATTGGTCTGGGGCTGTGTTTTGGAAATGTTAAGGGACACTGGCGGATTCTTGGGAGATGTATTATGAGGACTCCCTCTATTTATCCAGAGGGTCCCCAGAAAATTCATGACACAGCAAATGGTGTATCCCCCCCCCAGTTACATAGTTCTCAACTGTCCCTGATTTCGAGGAACTGTCCCTGATTTGGAGCAATGTCCCTCTGTCCCTCTTTCCCCCTGATTTGTCCCTCATTTTGGTCTGAAATATATAGTTGTATATAAAATCCACTTTTTATCTTTCAAAAAGTGTTTCCTAGTGCTAAACCTTTGATCCAAATTTTAAATTGCTGCATTTGTAAATGTTAAAAGCCAATATAAAGCAATAGTAGTGGTAAAAAAAACCTTGTGGATTTAATTAAACTTTTTTGGGGGTTAATTCTCCTTTAAGGGGACGTGGCAGGAGGCATGTCCTATGCCTACATACGTTTGCTAGTAGGTGTCCCTTATTCCCATCTCAAAATGTTGGGAGGTACGCAGCTATGGTTGGTCATTTTCTGGTAGGAAGCTAATGTACAAATAGTACTGTGCAAAGGTTTTAGGCAGGTGTGCACAAATGTTGTAAAGTAAGAATTCTTGCAAATATATATACTTTATTGTTTATTTTGATCAATTTACAAAATACAAAGTGAATGAACAAAAGATAAATCCAAATTAAATCTATATTGAAACCCCATTCACACTGGAGCATTTTGCAGGCGCTAAAGCGTTAAAAATAGCGCCTGCAAACCACCCTAAAACAGCTGCTCCATTCACTCCAGTGTGAAAGCCCGAGGGCTTTCAATTTATAATTAGCAGTGTACTGTGAAACTCCAAAATAAAGTCAATAATAAAATACAAAGCACAAGGGGCACTCTTTGCAACACATAAGGAAAGGCTTCTTTACAGTAAGAGCTGTAAAAATGTTGAATAAGCTCCCTGAAAAACACGCTGGATGCATTTCTAAATGCACAGAATATAACTGGCTATTAACATTTAGCAGTAATCACACTAGCTATTGTGGATCCAAGGAATATCCAATTGCCTTGGGGGAACAGGAAGGTATTTTTTCCCCCACTGGAGCAAATTGGACCATTTAAAACGGTATACAATTTTTTTTTAAGATTGATATCTTTGGATTAGAACTCATATATATACCTCATGTTTTTATGATCTATCGCCGATCGATTACCGATTTGCAATCAAAAGATATCCTTTATTATTGTCTCCTGGCATTTTCCATTTTGCCTGTGGGCATGTGAAGCCCACAAGCACTATCTTCCAGGATATGGTACTGTTGAGCGACCAGCATGCACCGCCCGTTCTCGCGCATGCGCAGTGTGTTTGGCTCGCAGCGCCGTCAACTTCTGATGTTACCATCATAATGGGCGTGGTCGTCAGCGCCTGTTGTGATGGCAACTGTCATCATCAACTTTCGGTTTCAGAATATTGCGATCATAAGTGGCTGCCATCCACACTGACTCCTGGGAATTATGACACAAAACTCCTAGGAGACAGTGCCCTGCCGGATATGATAGACATATCCGCGGGTGGAAGAAGCCAGGAAACTAGATGGAAAACAGCAGTATCTGGGTAAGGAGATAAAAAAAAAATGAATCAATGCTTTATCTATATGGTATAATAATCATTTAGAGAAAAAGGTCTAAAAGTGGGTAGAACTCAGCTTTAAGTTTTTCTTTTTGCCTTCTTCTAACTTTGGGTATAGGGATCTGATGGAAGGTTTTCAATGCATTTATTTAGTTTTTTTTTCTGTTACTTGAACTAGATGGACTTTTTTCAACCTAACTATGTAACTTTGATTGTTATAAGAAAGAAAACTCTTAACAGTTGCGCACAGTTGGTTTCATATCTGGGATACATGTAATATATTGCAGCTTATAAGTCTTAAGATGTAGTGGCTGCATCAGTTTTTATTTTTAAAGTGATACCAAAGTCTCGTTTGTTTTTTTTTTAACAAACATTATACTTACCTGCTCTGTGCAATAGTTTTGCACAGAGCAGCCCAGATCCGCCTCTTCTCAGGTCCCTCGCCGGTGCTTCTGGCCCCTCCCTTCTGCCAAGTGCCCCCACAGCACGCAGCTTGCTATGGATGGGGACCCGGAGCCGAGCCACTGCTTTGTGTGTCCATTCAGCAATGGAGCAGTGGCTTGGCCCTGCCCCCTCTCTCTCACCATTGGCTCACTGACTTTGATTGACAGCAGTGAGAGCCAATGGCGCCTGCTGCTGTGTGTCAGCCAATCAGGAGGGACAGCTGAGTCTCTCATGCAACATCGCTGGATCGAGATGGGGTTCAGGTAAGTATTAGGTTAGCTGAGGGGGGCTGTTGCACACAGAAGGCATCTTAATGCATAGAAAGAAGATACATTTGTAGTCCAGATTAGAACAGCAGCCTGGGGTGGCAACCATGGCTTTCCCACTCCAGTGAGTGAGGGTAGCCAATAACAAGAAGTGTGATATTTGCAACATTACATGTGAAAATAAGGGAAAAAAGACAAAAAGGAATGAATGTAGCCACCACATCTAAGCACATCTAAGGTAGGCTGCAATATACACCTTAAAGCGGACCTTCATCCAGAAAGACAATATGCGTACCTCGCTCCAGCCCCCTCCTTCTACCATAATTTTTTTTTGTTATATTATTTTTTGTGCTGCAGGGCCCCACGTCCTCCTCTCTTGCCTAGGTGAGAATGATATTGTACCCACACGCACAGATGTGCTGACGGGCTCTGCTGGGTTTCTGGACTCAGCAGAGTTCTCAGTGCATCTGTACACACGTGCAGGGGCGTACCTAGAGGGGTTGCAACTGCAACCTGGCCCCATGCTGTACATCTGGATAGGAGGGATGGCGGCATATAGAGGAACCAATCCCTTCCCTCTTTCCTGCCTCCCCTGTGTTCTCCCCCGCTTGCTACTAGGGATGGGCCTAATGATCCCCTGTTCGGTTCGCACCAGAACTTTCGAACACCGCGAAAGTTCGGACCCAAATAACGAACCCCATTAAAGTCAATGGGACCCAAACGTCAAAAATCAAAAGTGCCCATTTTGAAGGCTAACATGCAAGTAATTGGGCATACAATGGTTATATTGGTCCGGGTCCTGCCCTGGGGGACGTGTGTGAAAAACATCATTTTTAAATGAGCAGTGATTTTTTTATTTATTTTTAAAGTGAAAGCATAAAAATGAAAAATTCCTTCCAATATGTGCTGCAGCAATAATTGCATTTATAAACCCCCCAAAAAAATGACATTTCCCCTGCAAGCTGCCTTTATTTTGCTCAGCAATAGCTGGGGAGCCAGTATGTATGATGAGGCTACAATGTAGTGCACTGGGAACAAGATTAGAGATTTTTTGGATACATTCTGGTGTCACTTTGACTTTGGATAGAAGTAACGGGTTCGTAAAATTGGTCTTTGGGTGTCGGTGGCGCCTTCCCACCATAACCCTATAGAGGTACTCTTGATGAAAGCAAGAATGGGCCTTGTTGTAAAAAAATTGCAATGATATGCATCTGTCAAACAGCTGCTGAAAAATTGGTCTTTGGGTGTTAATTGTATCCATGAAACCTATACCAAAAACATTCTTCCAGATGAAATTATTGAACACCCTCAAAGCTAGGCAGCCTTAAAGTCCTACAGAGATTCCACATTCCAAAAAGACTTAATCAGTGACATTGGCAACAGGGGCTTCATAGCTGGTAATCCAGGACTGATTCATTTTTATAAAAGTCAAATGGTCCACGGAGTCCGTGGACAGACACGTTCTATGATCAATAACGAAACCTCCTGCAGCACTGAATGCCCATTCTGAAAGCACGCTGGATAGCACGGGCAAACTCACTAAACAGAGGAAATGATGCCCTGCCTGAGGACTGACCACCACGTCCACCTTTGCCTTTGGACACATATGTTACTGTTCCCCTTACAGTGCCAAGGGAACGTCTGCCTCTCCTTGTTGTCCTCCCAGACATTATTGGGAGGGGGCGGTGCTTATAAGCAAATGTAAAGAAGAATTTACGTAGAAATCTGTACGTAGATGTACTTTAATCAATGTAAAGAGGTGTTTGGTGCATTTTAATTTGAGTACTCACACTACACAGACACACTCCACGGATACACTATAATATACTGCAATATAATGCACCAAATGGCGTTAAACTGGCAGTAACGCACGCAAAACTATATGGTGTTAAACTGGCAGTAATGCACACAGACGTAAATGGCGCTAAACTGACAGTAATGAACAAAACTATATGGCGTTAAACTGGCAGTAACGCACACAAAACGATATGGCGTTAAACTGGCAGCAATGCACACAGAACTATATGGCGTTAAACTGGCAGTAACGTACGCAAAACGAAATGGCGTTAAACTAGCAGTAACGCGCACAGAACTATATGGCATTAAACTGGTAGTAACGCATGCAAAACTATATGGCGTTAAACTGGCAGTAACTTACGCAAAACTAAATGGCGTTAAACTAGCAGTAACGCGCACAGAACTATATGGCATTAAACTGGTAGTAACGCATGCAAAACTATATGGCGTTAAACTGGCAGTAACATACACAAAACGATATGGCGTTAAACTGGCAGTAATGCACACAGAACTATGTGGCGTTAAACTGGCAGCAACGCATGCAAAACTATATGGCGTTAAACTGGCAGTAATGCACACAAAATGATATGGCGTTAAACTTATAGTAACGCACACAGAACTATATGGCATTAAACTGGCAGTAACGCTTGCAAAACTATATGGCATTAAACTGGCAGTAACGCACACAAAACAATATGGCGTTAAACTTGCAGTAACGCACACAAAACAATATGGCGTTAAACTGGCAGTAACGCACACAGAAGTAAATGGCGTTAAACTGGCAGTAACGCAATCAAATAGATGGTGTTCAACCGTCACTACACTGACGCTATCTGAACTGTCCCTTCTCTAGCTATACACTAATGTCAAGATTACTGACACGGTCTCACTACACTACACTGAAACTATATCCCTACGCTACACTAATGTATATATGAATGACATGGTCTCACTACACTACAGTGAAATTATCTGAGCTGTCCTTACTCTAGCTGCACACTATGCAAAGCTGAATGATGGTCTTCCTCACTACACTCACACTATCCCTAGACTGACACTAAACTAATATTCTACACTGACAATTGAAGCAAAATAGCACAGTATAGCACACTAACTAATAGCAATGAAATATGCCCTGTTCTAGCTCCCTCCACATCAAAATCGCACTGAAAATGGCTGCCATTGAAAGAATACTTTCATACTGTGGGGCGGGAATGAGCCATGATTAGATAAAGCCATGATGACAGTGTCCAATCATGAATCTGACAGTGCTCTGTGCCCTGATTGGCTGAAGCTTTCACTGCTTCAGCCAATCAGGGCTTGTAATGAACTGTTCAGTTCCGCAATGCATTGTGGTCGGTTCGCGGGGCCGAACAAACAGTCGAACGACTCCTTTGTTTGGTTGTTCGCCGAATGTCTGAACTACGAAAGTTCAGCCCAAACGTATGCTTGGGCCGAACCGTTCGCCCATCCCTAGTTGCTACAGATATATCCTGTCCATTCATTCTGTACAGCTGAAGCTGCAAAGATGGAGATTGAGGGCTGTATCCTCAATCTCATTTTCTGTCTCAAAGGTGAAGCATCAGAGATCTTTCTAAACCCCTGATATCTCACCAAAGCCCCCCAACAGGGCTCCTAAAATGTAATAAAAAATTATAAAAAATAATATTGTAAAATAAATAATAAAAACATAAAATAACAAAAATAAAAAACTACTGACAGTCCAGCGGCAGAACTACGAGGGTTGCAAATGTCGCACTTGCGACGAGGATCTGGCGCTCCTCCACTGAGTTTGGAGGGAAAGGCCCCATTGGCTGGGAGTTAGGGGGGCGTTCATGGTTTCTTGCACCGGGGCACTGAAGGTTCTAGTTACGCCTCTGAATGCGCAAGCATGCATGGATAATACAGTGAAGGAGGTGCAGGATGTCATTTCCTGTGCATACATGAGTTATCATACTTACCTCCACTGTGCAGCTCATTTTGCACAGAGTGGCCCTGAACCTCATCTTCTGGGGTCCCCCAGCGGCTCTCGCAGCTCTTCCCCACATCAGATAACCTCTAGGAGAAGCGCTCTCCTGAGGGGGTTACCTTGTGGGCGCGATCCCGAGTCCAGCATTCAGTGTCCATAGCCGCCGAATGTATGACTTGGCCCCGCCCCCGGCACCCGCATCATTGGATTTGATTGACAGCAGAGGGAGCCAATGGTTGTGCTGCTATCAAGCTATCCAATCAAGAGGCGAGAATCCCGGGCAGAGAGACACTGCGCCCCCCCCCCGGTCAAGTTCCAGGGCTCAGGTTAGTAAAACAGGGGGGCTGGGGGGGCAGTCACTGCCAGGTGTTTTTTCACCTTAATGAATAGGATGCTGTAGCACCCTCTACCAGTAGGTAGGTGCTAGTAAGGTTTATTTTTACTAGGTTATCCAGCACAGGCAAATTTAGGCAGGCTTATGCTGCGCGCTAGGCCTGTCTGTTTTAATCTGGGGGCTGGGAGTGGTCAGAGTAACTGTGGGCGTTACCACCTGCACTTCAGTTCTGAGACCCCCCCCTGTTTCTGAGGAGGATGTTATAGAAAAGGGGCTGGGCCTGGAACTGGAGTGGCAGGCAGCTTGTGTGTGAGCCCTGACCAGTCCCCATCGAGATTGGCAGGGGGCGGGCCTAAAATATGTGTTGAGGTGATTCTCTACAAGAGTCAGTGTCGGCTGGGTGACGTGCGGAATGGCATGTTAGTCAGTCACAAGAGGCCATCGCCATCTGGGGGGGGGGGGGGGGTGCGCCGATCGCAGGAGGGACCGGGGGAGAGCTGTGAAGGGAACGTTGCCTCTACACAGCCATTGGCAATGTCTCTGCCACCACACGGTCGGATGGCAGGGAACTCCTAGAGCAGAAGGGCAGGTGAAACTGGCGGTACGCATGGTCCAGTCAAAGTTCCTCATCAAGGACTCAGGGCTGTTGGAAGTTCGGTGAGTGTTACCACAGTGGGGCTGGAGGTGCCAAGGGCTGAAATGCCAAGGGCTGGATTGCCAAGGAGTCTGTGAAGGGAACTCTGATAGTAGACGGTCACTAGTGGAGTCTTCATCAATACACACGGTGGATGATGGGGGAGTCCTGGATCAGAAAAGAGACTGTGGGGATCTGTGTCAGGTCGATGCTGCCTGCGGGCACATGATTTGCAAGTTGGGAACAGTAGTCCATATTTCCTAGAAGATATGCTTTTAACCCACTGGGCCTCCGGAGAGAGGTTCTGCAGGCCTCTGGACTAGTGGCAGTGAGCAACATCCCCTACTTTTCAATAGAAGAGGATGTGTCATATTTCAATACAGTAACTACAAGTTTACTAAGTGTACAGGAGGAAACAAGTTATGTGCAGGAGGTGAAAGAGATCTAAGAACTACTTTTACACGGTCATTAGTGATGTCTCTGCCACCAAACGGTCGAATGGTAAGAGAACTCCTATGCTACGTACACACGAGCGGAATTTCCGACAGAAAGAGTCCGATGGGAGTTTTTCATCGTATATTCCGACCGTGTGTATGCCCCATCGGATTTTTTCTGTCGAAAATTCAGACGGACTTAGATAGAGAACATGTTCTCTATCGGAAAAACCGCTCGTCTGTATGCTGTTCCGACGCACCAAAAACGACGCATGCTCTGAAGCAAGTATGAGACGGAAGCTATTGGCTACTGGCTATTGAACTTCCGTTTTCTATTACCGCCATATGTGTCGTATGTCACCGCGTTTTTGACAGTCGGACTTTGGTGTGAACGTGTGTATGCAAGACAGCTTGAGTGGAATTCCGTCGGAACTCTGTCGGAAAAACCTTCAGAGTTTATTCCAACGGCAAAACCAGTCGTGTGTACGTGGAATAAGATGGAATAGTCTGCGGGGGTTGAGCCGCAGGAGGAGCAACAGTCTTTATGGAGATGCAGGAGGAAACTAATACTAAATCCAATATGCACATTATATCTTCTGGCTCTAACGTTATTCAAAGTGTACTAAAATCCTTTAATATGATGGCAAAGACTTATCCTATGGGCATCCCATCTTCCTATCACTATCCAAGTTGTACCCCTCAATAAAACAACAAAAACAAAGCTCGCAAATGACTGTTCATTGTCTCAGGAAGGGATGTATGAATTCTGGCAGTTGGGTGATTTGGCGGATTGTTTGTTATTAGCTGCAACACCATGGCTACAATGCATTAAGGTGAAAAAACACGAAGGTTTACAACACCTTTAAGTACTTCTAAACTCTAGTTCCATTAAGACTCTCCTCACTGGTTTGCCTTCACAGACTAGGAAGGAACTGATCTGTTGTATTCTGGATTGCTGAACTAGAATGGAAGGTATATTTCATCAGCCTTCCCCAATAAGGTGGCTATGAATCAAGCTGGCTAGCATGCAGTACTGTCTATAGCTTTCAGCACAGCTTTAATGCCATAAGATAAACAAGGTCACGGGTGACACAGGTCCTGAGTTGGCAGAGGCAACACTTCCGTTCTGTGACTGCAAAGCATGTCTGTTCATTTACAAACTCCTAGGCAGTGTTACCATGGAGAAGATTACGTTTTATTTATTCAAAGAGATCAGTGAGCAGCCTGTAGCAGACCTCTCCTTAGGATTCCTAGAGAGTCAGGAACGACATCGAAGTGTTCTTATATCTGTATGCAACAGGCATAGCAAAGCTTACATGGATGAATATATACATTATTTATAAAATGCTATTTCTTACATATGAACACTCCTGCACACTTGGCTGTTCTCACACATTTTTTTATATATACGTTTTTATATCTATATCAATATGTTTGTCTTCCAGTCTTGCATATGCTCAAGGTGGTACGCAGGAGATGCCATGGAATGCAGAGTCCAAATTTCAGCACATTGTATTATAATCAAACTCCATGCTGTGCCTATTATCGCAACAGATGAACATAAGGGACGCTTTCAAAAGTCAGTCCAGCAGAACATAATTTCTCAGCCAGCACTGTAGTATAGTCTTCAGGTGGTTTTTAAACTTTTTGTATGAACAATACATATCTTGTCATGTTGGCTGAAAAGGATTTACATGTTAGGACTTTGAGAAAATCTATGCTGAGAGTAATATCTGGGCTTTCTTTGCTAACCTCTTATTTCAATGCTTGATTCCTGGCTGTCATACAGAGCCACTGGTGTCAATAATGCTCTCTGAGCCGTGAACCTAAAACAAATATGTACATCAAGAGGTTCTGAGTTCACCTAATGAATATTTGGTCAGTGAATAAGAAAGAACTTAAGTCAACCTTTTTTTTTAAACTGGAGATGTGCTGTAAGCTGGTCATAAACAAGCAGGTATCTCCCCAAGAAAAATGGGTGGTATGTTTTTTGCCTACCCTTGCAGGAATATTTCTATGGCCTGGAGGACAGGTTTTGACCCTCGCCTCCTACATCTGTTGATTCCCTCTGCTTCACAGAAGAAAGCAAGATGTAGACTCCCTCCATGTGCAAGTAACAAGCACCTCCAACTGCCTGAGGCAAGATTATTTATTACAAGTATTTATAAATCACAGGCAATTAACATATTGTGCATTCACATCAGCTCCTGCCCTCGAAAGCTTACAATCTAAGGTCCCTATCTCACCTGCATACATACTAGGGCCAATTTAGACAGGTTCCATTTAACCACCCAGCATGTCTTTGGAATGTGAGAGGAGACCCACAGGCCCCTTTCACATGAGAGGACCGATTGGGTATGGCTGTCTGTTTTTCAGCCGGGGCTGGACAGGACCCATTATTCTCTTCTTTGGGCAGTCAGATGTAAATGTACTTGTGTCCATTTACACCCGCCTACCTCCCAGGTCCAATCTGATCTGACAAAAAAAAAAAAACGGAAGGGGATCCATTCCGCTCTGATTGGCCGGATCAGATTGGAGGATAGTTGGGTGTAAACGGACAGCAGGGTCTATTTACATCTGGCTGTCCATAGAGCAGAGTGGGCTGTGTCCATGTCCACTCTACATAAATGGAGTGGACACGGACCTGTCATCCGGCCGCTCCGCTTCGCCTCAGCTGAGGATCAGCAAACATCTCCTGCTGAGCAAAACCGGATTAGGCCTGTGTGAAAGGGGCCACACAAGCACAGGGGGAACATGCAAACTCCTTGCAGATAGTGTCCTGACTGAGATTCAAACCAGGGACCCCAGTGCTACACACTAAGCCATTGTGCTGCCCATTATTATAAAGTGAAGTCAAAAAACATTCTGGTAATCACATGTGATGCTCGAAATTGAGAGCTGTCTATTAGCCAACTTAACTTACGACAGAACTCTTGCTGGCCAAAATGCTGCAGAATCTTAATCACTGCAAAGGGAATAAATAATACATAAGGCAATGTCTCACTGGTTCAGCCAGCAAGAGACTGACACCATAGAAGAATTTGAGTAAACTCTTAGTGATAGAGGATTGTCATGAACCTATCACTACATTATATAAAAAAAAGATTTTGAAATAGAGTGGTTATTGAAATACTGACTGTTGGTCAGAAATGATCCCTAAGACTATCCGGAACTAAGACTGGCCATAGACAAACAGATTTTAGGTGGGAAGATAATGTGTTTGCCTGGCGTGATTTTTCAGGGCTAATATATAGCCATATTAGGGTGCTATGCTCATACTCCTCATACTAGCTTTTCAACCCCTACATCTATTTCCTTATGGTGAATCACTTTACTCCAGGCTACCCATTGTTGGAATATTCATATATTCACATACCTTTACACTTAGCATGTTTTACTATTATTATTATACATGATTTATATCGCTCCAACAGTTTGAGCAGCTCTTTACTATTAGATGGTAATAGGAATGTTTGGATACGCTTGTGGCCTCTAGATGTACTTTTTGGTTTAGACAATGTTGTCTATTTTAGGTGCTGGAAGGTGGAGGTTTGTTTGATTTAGATTTTTCTATAAGGTGATTGCTGGCTTTTGGTGGATGCAGCTAGATAGGAAAATCCTCAGGAGCCATGTGCACGTGTACATTTGCCCATATTTATTTTAACAAAAACTCTTTAAAGGGGACCTAAAAAACCAAAACATTTTAGATGCTTTTGTTGACTTAATTTTAGGGGTTCAAGCTTGGGGCTGTAATTCTGATCCTGGCCTCACTACCCAGTGCCCTCACTACCCAGTGCCACTGACCTGGTATAGTCCTGCAAGATGATCCACTAATTTGTAAAATCAGGATGAAGTTATCAGCCAGGTAAGTAGTGGCAGCTCCCATATTTCTGTTCTCATGAGTTCCTTTTTAGCAGACGTTACCATCTACCTTGAAGGCCATTACAGCAACCATTTTGCTATTTGCATCAGCTTTCTTATTTCAATATTTGAAAATCATCTTTATTTTCTTGAAGCTTAGCAGGATGACATAAGACAGGAAAATGTGCTGACCTCTGCAACATTGATTTGCGGACCCATTTGATGAGTCCGCTGTACAAATGGGTCTCATTCTTGCCTTGCCTAGCTTCCCGACAAGACATATATGTGAATTCATTCAGACATGTATTATGCCTGTGCAATGCACAATATCAGCACAGATGTCAAGTCCAGTTTTTTAAAAATGTGTGTTTATTATCTGCATTCAAGAATTCCTACTATGGCCATATCTTATCTTATAATTATGCAGAGGAAATCTGAGACAAATATTGCAGAGCGTGCACCACATCCAATAGTAATTTAGCAAAAACAGGAAAAAGAAAAAAAGAGGAAAAAGCACTTTAAAGGTTACCACTAGAGTCCCAAAATGGAAAAGAAAAATGGTCTCAAAATATAATAAAAATATATTTAATTTATTATAATCACATCGAAAACACATGATTTAAGAAAAAACGTGAACATATCTGTATAAAACACTGTCCCATGTATAAGAACAGATATAATGCTGATATATGAAAATCACATGGATGGCATAGAAGTAGATTACAAAGTAGTCCTAGAAGGTCCCTTCTGGCTGAAGGCCACACATACGAGATCAAAGTGTCAGAAATTTTTGTCCAGCTGCATGTTCACATTTTTTCTTATATCATGTGTTTTTAATGTGATTATAATGAATTAAATATATTTTTATTATAATTTGAGACAATTTTTCTTTCCTATTTCGGGACTCTAGTGGCGACCTTTAAAGTCCTTTTTCCCCTTTTTTCTTTTTCCTGTTTTTGCTCATATCTTATAATAAAAGTAAGCTTTTAAATAAAACTTCTGCTGCGAAAATATAGAGCCTTACATTACTGAACTCTCCTTCTGAAAATGCTAGTTGGTTGGCTGCCACGTTCGGTTCCTCATGGAACTAAAACAGATATGAAGATCAGTAGTTCAGACTAGAGGTTTGCACTGGTTTGCTTAATGGACTAGTTAAATGGTCCAAAGGACATTAACCAGCTCATCCCAGCCAATGCAGAGTGTGCAGCTAGCCCCCAAACCAGGTACTAATTAAGACAATGATGTTACAGTTGACATAACCCTGCAATATTAATGGTGTGTTCCTCATTGGAACCCAGGATTTCCCAATAAAGTTGCCTGCTGTGATGTATATTTCATGGTATAGATTCCTTTTAAAGAACAAGTTTCCATCAGCATGGAGAAACAAGGAAAAATAGCAAACAGGTGTTTTTGCAACTTTATGCATATTCATACTACTTTGTGATTTTACATATATTATATGGTCATTCTATCCAAAATTGATATTTTAGTTGTAATGGCTTCTTATATGTTTTGGATAACCCAACATCAAAATCCCTTTTCCCTAGATCCCAACTATGTTCTTGTCCACTTGTGAGTTTTAAATATTCTCACCTGACTTTGGTTATTTCAGAACCTCCTGTTGTGTTTTCAATAGTATAAAATGTAACATGCCTGTGCAATGTGTGTAGGTACGGCCACTTGTGACCCTATAACAGGAAGTGCTTGAACAAGGTTCTCAATGGAAGGACGACTAGGTATTTATATTTAAAAAAAAATGCAAATTAGTTTTGAAATTGCATTAACATGTTAAAGCATATATGAGATTTTAGTGGTTGGGTTTACATATAATTTAGTTGTCTCCAATAATTTTTGCATATAACACTCGGGTGAGAACCTCCTTCTCTCACCAAGGGCATTGAAAATGGGTCATGGATGGTTAATTTAGCATTACAATGACCCAAACCAAACGGCCAAGGCAACAAAGGAGTGACTCAAGAAGAAGCACATTAAGGTCCTTGTCAGGACCTTGGTAGGAGACCGAGTTGCTGAGAGGGCTCCCCTTGCGGCCGAGTGCAGCACAACCCTGAATATGGTACAGGGATGTGGTGCTCACAGAAGCACGGGTTGCCTGGAAGTAGGAGCCGGTGTTGGTGGCTTGATAGAGAAAGTCCGTAGAGGCAACGTGCTTAGGATCCAAGGAGGGGACCAATGGAAGTCCAATAGGAAAATCAGAAGCCAGGCCAGGGGGTCAAACACAGTAAGCAGTCCGAGAATCAAAGCGACAAGTCCAGGTACAGGAGACAGAGGAATGCGGAGTCCGTTTAGCCAAGCCGGGGTCAGATGCAGGAAGCAGGCAGGGAGAGTCAGAAGCAAGCCGGTTGAATAAGCCAGGAGGTCCAGAGAAGTCGATAACAAGCCGGGTCGGTACACAGGAAGTCAGGATAACAGGAAGCCAGGAAAACAGGAAACACAATCACAGGAACACAGGAAGAGCTGACGATAATCCAGCAATGTGGCACCATCAGTGGGACGTTTAAATAGACAAGGTGTAGTATCACGTCGTACGCACACCGTTCCGTTCGTGCGTTCGTAACATCGCGACGTTGCTACGCACGTGCATACGTCCGAATGTGGTGCCAGACGTCCGCCTAGTAGAAACATTGCACACCCGTGTGCGTTGATGCGCGTTAGCGCGGCCTTGCCTGTGCTGGTTTGCTAGCCTATTTCCCTGACAGTTCCCCCCCCCAAGGGGCAGCCTCCGGATGCCTAAACGTGCCCATTTTTCAGGATACCTACTGCGAAATCTCTGAATTAGCCTAGGAGCGTGTACATAACTTGCGGGCTCCCAAGAGTTTTCTTCTGCAGAATACCCCTTCCATTTGACTAGAAATTGAATTGTCCTACCTCTCCGACGACAGTCAAGGATAGATTCAACTTCAAATTCTGCTTCATCTCCAACCTGGACCGGAGGTGGGGGCACTTCTTCTCTCCCTGGAAAAGGACTAGAAACAACATGTTTAAGGAGTGACACATGAAAAACAGGATGGATCTTGAAAGATTCGGGTAAAGTGAGTTCAAAGGCTACAGGGTTGATTTCGCGTTTGATCTCGAAAGGACCCAGGAACTTGGGTCCCAATTTCCGAGATGGGCATGGTAGCTTGAGATTTATAGATGAGAGCCAGACCTTGTCCCCTATCTTAAAGGTAGGGCTCGCTCTTCTCTTCCTATCGTACTGCTTCTTATATTCTTCTTGGGCCTTCTTCATGGTATCCTGGAGTGTCTGATAATTATTATGGATGAAATCCACTCTGTCCTGAACCGCCGGTACTGAAGATTCCGGAATGACGTTGGGTAGGAATGAGGGGTGGAAGCCGTAATTCGCCCAGAAGGGTGATTGGTTGGTAGAAGTGTGTGTTGAGTTATTATACGCAAATTCTGCACAAGGTAATAGTTGAATCCAGTCATCTTGAGAAAAGGAACAGAAGCACCGGAGATACTGTTCCAGCGTTTGGTTGGTCCTTTCGGTCTGACCGTTACTCTGTGGGTGGTAAGCTGTGGACAAACACATTTCTATAGAAAGTAACTTGCAGAGGTTTCTCCAAAACCTAGAAGTAAATTGTACCCCTCTATCTGATAAGATGTTATTTGGTAATCCGTGTAGTCGAACAATTTCCTTAATAAAGATTTTTGCTGTATCTAAGGCAGAGGGGGTACCTTTCATAGGTAAAAAATGCGCCATTTTGGACAGGCGGTCTACTACCACCAAGATGGTAGTAAATCCTTCTGAGGGGGGTAAATCCACGATAAAGTCCATGGAAATCTTCCTCCATGGTTGTTCTGGGACTGGCAATGGTCTTAACAAGCCCCAAGACCTGGCGTTGGATCCTTTGTTCCGTTGGCAGATGATGCAGGAGCCGACATAGGTTTTACAATCAAGTTTCAAAGTGGGCCACCATAGGGACCGCTGAACTAGCTCAGTTGTTTTTCGAACCCCAAAATGACCAGCTAGCTGATGGTCATGAAAGGTCTTCAATACTTGTAATCTGGCTTGCTGGGGAACGAAAATCTTATCTTGGTGCCATAGGAGTCCCTCTTGGCTTCTTAGGGAAGAGACTTCCGCTTCAGTACACTGACTAGAGGCCTGCTCAATAGAGGATCTTAGGTCAGGTTGGATCAGTAGGAAGTTTTGGGGAGACAAAATTGTACTAGGTGCAATTTCTTCAGGGGTGTCCGGAAACATCCGGGATAAGGCGTCTGCCTTCCCATTCTTCGACCCTGGGCGATAGGTTAAGTGAAAATTAAACCGAGAGAAGAATAGTGCCCATCGAGCCTGTCGGGGTCTTAGGCGTTTGGCCGTACGGAGATATTCTAAGTTCTTGTGGTCCGTAAAAATCAGGATGGGATGAGTGGCACCTTCCAGGAGATACCTCCATTCCTCGAGAGCTGTCTTGATTGCCAAAAGTTCCCGATCCCCCACATCGTAATTCCTCTCAGGAGGGCTCATTTTCCGTGAGGAAAAGGCCACGGGATGCAGCAGTGCTTTGGGACCCTGACGCTGAGATAGAATCGCCCCTGTGGCGACTTCTGAGGCGTCGACTTCCAGGACATAGGGTAGAGCAGGGTCAGGGTGTTGCAGAATTGGGGCAGAAGTGAAGAAGGTCTTAAGCTGATCGAAGGCGGACTGTGCTGCTGCTGACCACTTAAACTTGGTATGTAGGCGGGTTGTCTGAGTAATAGGTGCTACAATGGTGGAGAAATTCTTTATAAACCTTCTGTAGAAGTTGGCGAAGCCAATGAATCTCTGTACCCCCTTCTTGTCGGAAGGGGCCGGCCAATCAAGGATGGACTTTACTTTTTGAGGATCCATGGCGATTCCACCTGTGGTGATGATAAGACCCAGGAATTGAATTGAAGTTTTTTCGAAATCGCACTTTTCAGATTTGACGAATAACCCATGGGTTCTGAGGATGCTCAGTACCTTCTTCACGTGTATTCTATGGAGTTCCAGAGTGGCAGAAAAAATAAGAATGTCGTCAAGGTAGACAACAACAAAGTGATCTAAATGTTCCCGGAAGATGTCATTTATGAAATGCTGAAAGGTCGCCGGGGCATTGCACAACCCAAACGGCATGACTAGGTACTCAAAATGTCCAAATCTTGTTCTGAAAGCCGTTTTCCACTCGTCCCCCTCTCGGATGCGGACGAGATTATAGGCACCACGGAGGTCGAGTTTGGTAAAGATGTGTGCTGTGCGGAACCTTTGAAAAAGCTCAGGGATTAGCGGGAGTGGGTAGCGATTCTTAAGGGTAATTTTGTTTAACTCCCTGTAGTCCACACATGGTCTCAGTGTCTTGTCCTTCTTCTCAACGAAGAAGATTCCGGCACCAGCAGGGGAAGAAGAAGGACGGATAAAACCTTTTTCAAGATTCTCATCAATATATTGTCTCAAGGTCTCAAGCTCAGTCTCGGAGAGGGGGAATATACGACCAAAAGGAATAGTAGCTCCTGGTAGTAACTCGATGGGGCAGTCGTAAGGACGGTGTGGCGGTAAGGTGTCTGCTTTCTTTTTATCAAAGACATCAAGAAATTCCAGGTAAGCTGCTGGTACATTAGGATCCGGACTCGGTGTGGATTGTACAGTCAGGCAACTGGAAAAGTCTTGGAATTTGGGGGTCAAACAATGTTGTTGGCAATAGGGAGATGTAAGGAGTACCTCCTTCTTGGACCAGTCAATCTGAGGATTGTGTGCTTGTAGCCATGGGATTCCCAGGATGACCGGGAACATAGGGGAACTTAAGACATCAAATCTGAGAAACTCCTGATGACCAGAATTGGTAGTGGTAAGAATAGGTATGGTTTCCTGGGTGACATGACCCGAGCTTGGCAAGGAGCCGTCAGCCAGATGAACTGTTAGCCTCTGTTCCTTATAGTTTAACGGAATAGCTAGATCTTTAGCCAAGGCCAAGTCCAAGAAGCAACTACACGCCCCGGAATCCAGTATTGCTTGGAGGTGGATCTCCCTACCTGCCACTAGCAATGTAACAGGAAGTGAGATATGGGCAGAGGAAGACCTGGATACTTGAAGGTGAGTACGGAGGGTCGATTTTCTTGGTCTTATGGGGCAGTAATCTATGAAATGTCCTGATTCCCCGCAGTAGAAGCAAAGTCTCGCTTGCCGGCGATAAAGTCTCACCCCAGGAGTTAATGCTGGATGGAACATGCCGACTTGTAAGGGAGCTGATGCAGACTGAACTTGGGGCAGGTTCCAAGTGGAGCAAGAGGTCTGGTCACGTTCACCCTGACGTTCCCGTAATCGTCTGTCAAGCTGAATAGTTAACTGGATGAGATCTTCAAGTGTGACCGGACCCGGTAACCTGGCTAACTCATCCTTGAGGCCCTCTGATAACCCCATTCGATATTGGTATTTTAATGCTGCCTCATTCCAACCAGAATCCATGGACCATGTGCGGAACTCCACTGTATAGTCCTCCGCAGGGCGCTGACCCTGACGGAGGGAATGTAGATTTGCTTCGGCAGTGGCTACCCGTAGGGGATCATCATATAACCGAGCCATGACTTCAAAGAACTGATCCATAGTGTTGATGGAGGGGCTGCTTTGTTCCAACAGGCCATGGGCCCAGGTCTGTGACTCACCACGTAATAGGGAGATAGTGAATCCCACCTTGACTGTTTCACTGAAAAAAGTCTGTGGTTGCAAGTCGAAGTATAAGTAGCAAGAGTTCTTGAAAGACCTAAATTTTCTTCGATCGCCACAGAAACATTCTGGCGTTGGAACACGTGGTTCTGGATGGACCATGATCCCAGCAGCTGCCGCTGGAGGTGGACCTTGAACCGAGGAGAAGGATGACTCAGGTAGGTGCTGCAGACGTTCCTCCAACCGGAAGTATTCCTCCTGAAGCTTCTGAATGACTGGGGTAAAGGCCGTGATTTGCTGGAGAATGGCCTTCATCGGGGAGTCACCTCTGTCGGTCTCTGACATGGCTGGATTATACTGTCAGGACCTTGGTAGGAGACCGAGTTGCTGAGAGGGCTCCCCTTGCGGCCGAGTGCAGCACAACCCTGAATATGGTACAGGGATGTGGTGCTCACAGAAGCACGGGTTGCCTGGAAGTAGGAGCCGGTGTTGGTGGCTTGATAGAGAAAGTCCGTAGAGGCAACGTGCTTAGGATCCAAGGAGGGGACCAATGGAAGTCCAATAGGAAAATCAGAAGCCAGGCCAGGGGGTCAAACACAGTAAGCAGTCCGAGAATCAAAGCGACAAGTCCAGGTACAGGAGACAGAGGAATGCGGAGTCCGTTTAGCCAAGCCGGGGTCAGATGCAGGAAGCAGGCAGGGAGAGTCAGAAGCAAGCCGGTTGAATAAGCCAGGAGGTCCAGAGAAGTCGATAACAAGCCGGGTCGGTACACAGGAAGTCAGGATAACAGGAAGCCAGGAAAACAGGAAACACAATCACAGGAACACAGGAAGAGCTGACGATAATCCAGCAATGTGGCACCATCAGTGGGACGTTTAAATAGACAAGGTGTAGTATCACGTCGTACGCACACCGTTCCGTTCGTGCGTTCGTAACATCGCGACGTTGCTACGCACGTGCATACGTCCGAATGTGGTGCCAGACGTCCGCCTAGTAGAAACATTGCACACCCGTGTGCGTTGATGCGCGTTAGCGCGGCCTTGCCTGTGCTGGTTTGCTAGCCTATTTCCCTGACAGTCCTGGAGTGGCCTAGCCAGTCTCCAGACCTCAATCCCATATAAAATATGTGGCAGCTGAAGGTTCTAGTTACCAATAGGGATGGGCTTTATGTTCGGGTTGAATATGAGTTTGACTCGAACATTGGCTGTTCGCCTGTTTGCTGAACAGCGAACAATTTGGGGTGTTCGCTGCAAATTCGAAAGCCACGGACCCTTCAGGTCTGGTATGGATTTTAAGGGCCAAAATTTTTAAAAAATGGCGTGGGGTCCCCCCAAAAATCCATACCAGACCCTTAATCGAGCACGCAACCTGGCAGGCCGCAGGAAAAGAGGGGGGGACGAGAGAGCGGCTCCCTCTCCTGAACCGTACCAGGCCACATGCCCTCAACATTGGGAGGGTGCTTTGGGGTAGCCACCCAAAGCACCTTGTCCCCATGTTGATGGGAAGAAGGGCCTCATCCCCACAACCCTTGCCCAGTGGTTGTGGGGGGCTTATCAGAATCAGCAGGGTATCAAATACTTCTTTCCCTCACTGTAGCCCCCTTGCAGCACTAGTGTCATTGATTCCAAAATCAACCATGATACTACCTGAATAGAGTTGGCATGTTCTCCCTGTGCTCGCATGTGTTTCCTCCCATACTTCAACGGTAGTTTGCGCCCATACTCCAATGGTATGCTAGTAGGCTAATTGGAATTTGGCTCCTTTCTGAATTGTCTCTGGTATGCATATGAGGAGCTTAAGGTCCCTGCCCTCAAGTTTCTTGATAGCAGGGACTGATGTGAATTAGTGCTATTTAGATAACTGTAATGAATAAGGTGAATATTTGTGTCAGTGCTTAATGACATTTAGGCAGTTGCTTGGCACGAAGTATGCAAAGCCTAAAAGAACATGGTTAGCTATAGAGGACAACTGTCTCTATGGTGGACATGCTAATGTGGGAGTGCTCAAATTGAGAGTAGACATAGTAATGGAAGCACATAAGTATGGATGCTTAGGCTAGGGCTACATGGGTAATATACTATCGATAGATTTACCTACTTCTTTCTTCACAGTTTTCTCATTAGCATCACATCAATTTCAATGTGCTGCAAGTAACATTACTGCCAAAGAGTATTTAAATCTTGCAGTAGCAAAGAGATTTAAAGTAAATGTAAACCCTACCTGAATATCAGTTTGTGTGCTAAATCACTGTGTATTATAAACAATAGCCTTTTGTTTTTAATAAAATACCAGTTTTCAATTTTATTTTACATTTTTTGTTACATCTGAATGCTTTTGATCTCCTATATGCATGCACACCAGCAATAGCTGCATGGCATTTCTCAGGGCTGGTTTCAACTGTGGGCTGTGCCTGCTTAACTTGGGTTGAAAAAGCCACTTGTCTTTACCAGAAGCTCACAGCGTGACAATGCAGAAGTACAATTGGGAGACAGGGACAGAGCAGTGTCTCCCTATAACAGGAAGTGTCTAAACAATGATCTTTGTGGCAGGACCAACAGGCTTTCTTTTGATAAAAGCAGCAGCTTTAAAAATACAGAAAATAACATCTGAAATGACAATAACGTGATTTTTTTTGTGATCGGTTTCATGTATCTTAATTGCCTATACTGTATAGTCCTAGCTTAATTTGCTTTTTTGTTAATCCTATCTCCAGCACAGGTGCTCTTCGCCACTTATAAGTTAAAGCGCACAGCAATTTATCAGGTGTAAAGCTCTCCACACATACACATACACTCGCCGGCCACTTTATTAGGTACACCTGTTCAATTGCTTGGTAACACAAATTGCTAATCAGTCAATCACATGGCAGCAACTCAATGCATTTAAGCATCTAGACATGGTGAAGAAGACTTGCTGAAGTTCAAACTGAGCATCAGAATGGGGAAGAAAGGGGACTTAAAGGGATTGTAAAGGTTCGTGTTTTTTCACCTTAATGCATCCTATGCATTAAGGTGAAAAAACACCTGTCAGTGTCCGGTCTCCAGCCCCCCCCCCCCCCGTTTTACTTACCTGAACCCTCAAACTTGTCCCATGGGGATGCGCCTCTAGGAACTAGGGGGTTCTCGGCTGTTGATTAGATAGATTGATAGCAGCACAGCCATTGGCTGCTGCTGCTGTCAATCAAATCCAATGACGTGGCCGCCAGGGGGGCGGGGCCGAGACCTGCATTCGGCGTCTACGGACACCGAATACTGGACTCGGGAGAGTGCTTCCCCCGGGGGGTTATCTAATGCGGGGAGGAGCCGAGATAGCCGCTGAGGGACCCCAGAAGAGCAAGTTCGGGGCCACTCTATGCAAAACGAGCTGCACAAGGGAGGTAAGTATGACATCTTTGTTATTAAAAAAAAAATGAACCTTTAGTGTCACTTTAAGTGACTTTGAAAGTGGCATGGTTGTTGGTGCCAGATGGGCTAGTCTAAGTATTTAAAAAACTGTTGATCTACTGGGATTTTCACACACAACCATCTTTAAGGTTTACAGAGAATGGTCCAAAAAAGAGAAAATATCCAGTGAGCGGCAGTTGTGTGGAACGAAAATGCCTTGCTGATGTCAGAGGTCAGAGGAGAATGGGCAGACTGGTTTGCGATAATAGAAAGACAACAGTAACTCAAATAACTACTCATTACAACCAAGGTATGCAGAATACTATCTCTGAATTCACAACACATCAAACCTTGAAATAGATAGCAGGCTACAGCAGCAGAAGACCACACCGGGTGCCACTCCAGTCAGCTACGAACAGGAAACAGATGCTACAATTCACACAGGCTCACCAAAATTGGACAATAGAAGATTGGAAAAACTGCCTGGTCTGATGAGTCTCGATTTCAGCTGCAACATTCAGGTGGAGGGTTATAATTTGGCATAAACAACATGAAAGCATGGATCCGAACTGCCTTGTATTAACTGTTCCGGCTGGTGGTGGTGGTGTAATGGTGTGGGGGATATTTTCTTGGCACACTTTGGACCCCTTAGTACCAATTGACTGACCATGTCCCTCCCTTTATGACTACAGTGTACCTATCTTCTGATGGCTACTTCCAGCAGGATAATGCACCATGTCAAAAAGCTCAAATCATCTCAAACTGGTTTCTTGAACATGACAATGAGTTCAATGTACTTCAATGGCCTCCACAGTCACCAGATCTCAATCCAATAGAGCACCTTTGGGATGTGGTGAAACAGGATGAACGTACTGCCGACAAATCTGCAGCAACTGCGTGATGCTATCATGTCAATATGGACCAAAGTCTCTGAGGAATGTTTCCAACACCTTGTTGAATCCATGCCATGAAGAATTAAGGCAGTTCTGAAGGCAAAAAGGGATCCAACCCAGTACTAGCAAGGTGTACCTAATAAAATGGACGGTGAATGTATATCTGATGATGGAAGCCCAATCTGTCCAGTTTGGTCAAAGGTCATTTAGTTAATTTACTTTGACTCGTCATCAATTATTCCTCTGAAAAAAGCTACTTTTGAGTGGTGTCTGCATTCCCATTCCCATAAACCTATATGCTTGGGCAAGCTGAGCAGACATGTTTAAGCAATAGCTGGCCCATACATTCTTTATTTCGGCTTCATGTCCAGCTGACCTTCTTTGCCTACAGCTAGAATAAATTACTGTCATGATCCCTGCTTCTCAGCTATGTTGATGACAAGACAGGGTTACCTACTAATTAATGATACAGTGCAGCTTTTTAATGTTGATATAGGAAGGAAACAGCATTCAAGTATGTATGTATGAAAAAAAAATCATGTCCCTGAAAACAAGGACACCTGGACAAAAAGGCCACATTATTCACCGCTTTTCATAAGTAACCTCAATTATCAAGTCATTTTCAGATCCTAGTACTATTTCTTTAAAGGCAAAGGCTTAGGGATTGGCTCTGCGCTAATATTCAGCAAGCGGAAAGCTGCACCATAGCAGGTGTGAGTGGGAGGAGTGGGAGGAAGGAGGAGGAGGAGAGCGAGGAGAAGCTACACACAGATGTCCCAAGGCTCTCTCTATGACTGCTTTTCCTCTCATCCATCCCTGCTCAATTCCCTTGCCTTCCTCGCTACCCAACATAATTATTGTGTGTGATGCATGCTGTGTGCATGCAGGTTATCTCTGTGTATACATGGATCTACGTATGTGTCTATGTGTGTGTGCTTGTGATATGACTGTTGCCAGGCAGATCTGAAATGTGTGTAGACGTGAGTAGGTGTGGCTGTGCAGCAACAGGAGCTGAATGGAAGATGCTAATTGTTAGAGTATGAATGACGATGGCGAGATAAGAGTCTTTTGAGGTATAGGCCGGTCATTGGGTTTCCAGTAAAGCTCTTGAGTGAACAGACATTTCCGGTTGTGTAGACATTTTTACTATAGAAAAGAATTTTATGCGGAATTCCAGAACCTGTGCTGTAAAAGAACACGGACAGGCTCATTTAATAAAGCAATGACAATGTGCAAAGTACAGCTACCCACAGCAGCTGGACACAGCTCTCCTAGCTTTAATTATCAGCCTCAGATCAAATATATTTCCTTAATAGAAAAAATGTTCCCCTCCATCACAGCCTGCCATAAATACCAGCAGGTCTGTTTTAATGATACATTTGCCTCACTATTACAAATAGAGTAATAAAGTTGCCAGTGCCTCCACCTAGGACAAGGCCTCTATGAACAGGGAATTCCCTTTCTGGTAAATTAATCAGTAATCTAAACAAAGTAATTGGGAGCAGTGGAATTACTGTAACCAGCCTATAACATTAACCATAAGTATACCGACACATATCAGTATATCAGTATAGAAATAATACACGCCTTATATAATAAAAGAACAACAACAGTACACACATCCAATGTACAAACATGTAATATTAGCAAATAGGCCCAACAGGAGTCCCGGTGGAGTCTGCTTATCTACGCTGCATCTTAGTCCCTAGTAACTTCTAATCTATTATGCAACTGGACTTCTAACTATTAAGTGGTCGTTGATTGCTTGACCTGACTCTAGCTGGATATTGAGTCCTGTGCTAAAACTAGCTATAGAATTGCAGACCAAAAGGGACAGCATTAACTAGAAAAACAGGAGCTGAATATGAACTCTATTGCAATAAACAGGTTCACCTACTAACATACAGAAAGGTGACCACTACACAGGCACACTGTATCACAGACTCTATCTGGTATAGTGTGAGTGTGTCTGTCACCAGTCTAAAAAAAAAATAATAATAATATATATATATATATATACCTAAAAGCTATCTGCAACAGTAATAAACTATTAACATAGGAACACTTGCCTATTAGTCTCTGATTTTAGCATGGGTAAAATACAGCAGCAGCTCCTGCATAGATGGTCAGGTAGTCCAGTTCAACAAGAAATGGAACCCCCTGCGAGACTTTAAAGGTCCAAATGATCAAACTACACTAAAATAAAATTTTCATAGTATAAAACCTCAATGCAAACTTTATTAGAGCAACCAACAGAGTATTAACCACTTCCAAGAACGTCCTCTGGTTTCAGTGGTTATACTGAAATGATGCCTGCACCTATAGGCATCATTTCAGTATGTATGTTTTCTCTTTCAGGCAGAAGTGATCTGAGTGGCTAATTAGCCACTCAATCATTTCTGCGGGTGACGGAAAGGGGTCCTACCCCATTCCCGTCGCTGCCTCTCCCGGGCTCTACCGTAAGATCGCGGTGCCCGGGAGTGATGTGGCTGGTGAGGATGACTGCCCTGAACAGAGAGAGAGGAACTGACGTCGTTCCCCTCTCTCTGTAGCCCTGGAAACCGGGAGTGGGGAGTTATGTTGTCACTTCCAGTTCCGCCTCTCTGTTTACCTGACCACCTGGCAAGAAAAGCAGCCAATCAGACCGATATGTGCCTGACGGGAGGGGAGAGGAGAGATTTGGGGTCTAATAGACCCCAGATCTCTCTTTAAAGAGGAGCTTTAATGGCCCATGCTGTCACAAGGGATGTTGTTCATCCCTTGTGATAGCAATAAAGTTTATCCAAAAAAAAGTGAAAAAAAAATATTTGTATAAAATAAATAATAAAAAAAAAGAAATGAAAGCGCCCTGTTTCCACCGTATTTACGCGCAATTGCGAACAGATATGTTACTGCTGCATGCATATGTAAATGGCGATCGCACCACATGAGAAGTATTGTCATGAACCTCAGAGCGAGAGCAATAATTCTAGCACCATATCTCCTGTGTAACTCTGTTTAAAGCATCGCCTATGGAAAATTTTAAGCACTGTAGTTTGCCGCCATTCCACGAGCAGACGTAATTTTAACGCATGACATGTTAGGTATCTATTTACTTGGCATAACATCATCTTTCACATTATACAAAAAATTGGGATAACTTTTGTTTTTCTTTTAATTCAGGAAAGTGTTTTTTTCCCCAAAAAATTGCGTTTGATTAACCACTGCGCAAATACCATGTGACATAAAAAATTGCAACAACCACCATTTTTTTTCTACAGGGCCTCTGCTAAAAAAATATATAATGTTTGAGAGTTCTAAATAATTTTCTAGCCAAAAAAAGTTGCTTTTTACATGTAGGAGCGAAGTGTTAGAATTGGCACGGATGGCAAGTGGTTAAAAACAAGTTGCTGCTGGTGTAAAATTATCACAGCAAACAGATAGAAATACACATAGAAGGTGTTCCACAGTTTTGGTTGGTAGTGTGATGGTTAGTCAACAAGCAATCAAACAGAAATTACTCGACGCATTTCAGAAGTACAATTCTTTCTTCAGGGGTGTGGAATTTGCAGAACAACATCCTTTCTTGTATTAAGAGAGGTATGGACTCCAGAGAGAGAGATATAATTTTGCCCCTGTACAAATCATTAGTAAGACCTCATCTGGAATATGTGGTTCAGTTTTGGGCACCAGTTCACAAAAAGGATATCGGGGAACTGGGGAAAGTGCAGAGAAGAGGCATGGAGGAGCTCGGCTATGAGGAAAGATTAGAGGAACTGAATTTATTCTCTCCAGAGAACAGAGGAGATTAAGGGGGGGTATGATCAACAGGTATAAATACATAAGTGGTCCATATAGTGAACTTGGTGTTGCTTTATTCACTTCACAGAGGACAAGACTAACATCACAATATCAACAAAAACTGTGGAACACCTTCTATGTGTATTTCTATCTCTTTGTTGTGATAATTTTACACTAGCCACTGGTTCCTAGCAGGCCCTATAATGCCCCGTACACACGGTCGGACTTGCCAATGGGATAACCTCCGTCGGCATTTCCGACTGATAGATTTAGAACACGTTCTCTATCTAAGTCCGTCAGGAATGCCGACAGAAAAAGCCCAATGGGGCATACACACGGTCGGAATATCTGACCAAAAGCTCCCATCGGACTTTTTCTGTCGGAAATTCCGACCGTGTGTATGCGGCATTAGACTTATAAATAGTGATGCATTGTTAATTTGCCTCAAAGCTGCAGTAGATCGTTGTAAGCTTTTCTGCCAAGTAGCAAATGCTTAGGCTTCTAACCTTCCTAACCTTTTCTACTAAGCAATAGCCATACTTATGCTCCCCTTTTTCCATCAGCGCACAATGTATATAAGGTGAGTGCTAATGCACAAAATAAAAAAATGGCTATGGATTATTATTATTATTATTATTAGGCCACCAATGTTGCAAGAAAGGCTTGTGGGGTTGCAAAATGGAACATATTCATGGTGAATTCCTACTAGCATAGATCAGTATGCCAACTTCTAGTTAGTTTATCTGGGGGCATCTGTTAGCCAGGCCATCTATTACATTAAGGGTACTTGTACACGGTACTAATGTATGAACAGCAGATATTCCTAGCATAAATGGGGTGTGTGAAGATGGGCTGTATAGCACATGCACATATTTCACCATATTCATGCGTATCCGTACATGTGTGTAAAAATTCTTCTAGCTGTTTTTTAAACAAAGGAGTGTAGTGTTCTTGCGTATTTGCACATAAAAATAAAACCTCAATTTCCAAAAAAAGGTTGGGACGCTTTGTAAAATCTACAGAATGCAATGGTTTGCAAATCTCATAAACCTACATTATATTCACAATAGAAAATAGAAAACATATCAAATGTTTAAACTGAGAAAATGTACAAATTTAAGAAAAAAATATGTTCATTTTGAAATTGAAAGCAGCAACACATCTCAAAAAAGTTGAGACAGGGTAACAAAAAGCTGGCCAAGTAAGAGGTACTAACAAGGAAGAGCTGGAAGAACATTTTGAAACTAATTAGGTTAATTGGCAAAAATTAAATTACATGATTGTGTATAAAAGAGCATCTCAGAGAGTCAGCCTGTCTCAAAAATAAAGACGGGGTTCACCAATCTGTGAAAAACTGTGTTTAAAAATTTGGCAAACAATTTGAGAATAATGTTCCTCAATGAAAAATTGCAAAGACTTGAACCACTTCAATACCAGAAACTTTCCCCTCTTCCTGCCCAGGCCAATTTTCAGCTTTCAGCGCTGTCGCTGTTTTAATGACAATTGCGTGGTCATGCTACACTGTACCCAAACAGAATTTTTTATCATTTTGTTCCCACAAATAGAGATTTCTTTTGGTGATATTTGATCACCACTGGGGGTTTTATTTCTTGCTAAACAAATAAAAAAAGACCAAACATTTTGAAAACAAAAAGCTTTACTTTGTTTCTGTTGTAAAATTTTGTAAATAAGTACGTTTTCTCCTTCACTGATGGGCACTGATGAGGCTGCACTGATGGACACTGATAAGGCGGTACTGATGATGGGAACTGATATGTGACACTGATTGGCACTGATAGGCAGCACTGATGGGCACTGATATGCAGCACTGATGGGCACTCATAGGTGGCACTGATGGGCACTCATAGGCGACACTGATGGGCACTGAAAGGCTGCACTTATGGGTGACACTGATGGGCACTGATAGGCGGGACTGATGGGCACTGATAGGTGAGCACTGATGGGCACTGATAGGTGGCACTGTTGAGTGGCACTGATGGACACTGATAGATGGCACTGATGGGCATCACTGCTATGAAGGCACTGGCAGGTATTGCTGATGGGCACTGATTGGTATCATATGTGGGCACACATTGGCATCATATGTGGCCATGGGTGGCATAACTGGTGGTCATTAGTGGTTGCCATCCTTAGTGGTCCTGGTGGCATCCCTGGTGGTCCTGGGTGGCCATCCTGGGGGGGGGGCGCAGACCCCCCCTGTCAGGAGATCAGCCGATCGGCTCTCCTCTACTCGCGTCTGCCAGACGCGAGTGAGGAAAAGTTGATACACGGCTCTTCCTGTTTACATCATGCTCAGCTGTGATTGGACACAGCTGATCACGTGGCAAAGAGTCTTTGTCAGAGACTCTTTACCCAGATCAGAGTTGCGGTGTGTCAGATTAAAACACCACTACCGTGATCGCTGTGCTGCATGCCCCCGCGGGGGCTTGTTATCCTGATCACGTCATATAACGTCCAGTCAGGATAACAGAACCACTTTCCTGACGTCATATTGCTATATGGCGGGCGGGAAGTGGTTAAATATATCATCATATATAGTACATCAGGGCTCAAAATATCTGAGCTACTAGCCAGGCCTTAAGGGTTACTCGTCACCAGTTGCCCCACCCAACCCCTACCCCGCCCCTAAACACGGAGTAACTCCACTTTTCTTGAGAAAAAAACATTCCCCCTTGAGTGATCTATGTACATTGTAAGGAGTATAACAACCTTTGTTGCAGATTCCTACCTGTTGTTATTCAGAAGAAATCCATGTGTGTTTTTCTGTGCCTCTGGGTTAAGTAGGTCTAATGGGAGTGGTTTCATAATTATCAGTCAGCTGTGGCAGCTGTAGGGCACTAATGAGAAAAGCTGCTCGGCCTGCATCCCTTTAGATGTGTTCCTATTGGAAATATCTCACCAAAAATTACATTTTGTTGCAAGGGATGCCTAAAATCTGATTTGTATCTTAGGTAGACTTCTGGGAAAATTGGTGAGCCAATCACACAAGCAGGAAATGATGTTTCTGGGGAGTGGTCAGTACACATTCTGTGTACAGAACAACTCCAGGTAGCCATATTGCATTGCATTTATAGAAAATACCAGCGACTACAGATTGAAAGGTAATTTTTAATAACATTCAATTACATGAATGACTTGTATCGCAATTGTATGCGTTATATTATTTTTTCTTTATTTGCTTTTTTTTCCTCCACAAAAGTGGAGTTACCCTTTAAATGTTTTATGCAGAAGTTACAAAAATTTATATTAATAACATCTTTATCAGTGCCAATCAGTGCAGCCTCATCAGTGCCCATCAATGCAGCCTATCAGTGCCCATCAGGGCAGCCTATCCGTGTCGCATCATCAGTGCAGCTTATCAGTGCTGCCTCATCAGTGCCCATCAGTGAAACCTCACCAGTGCCCATCAATGCAAACTCACCTGTGCCCATTAATGCAGCCTCACCTGTGCCCATCAATGCAGCCTCACCTGTGCCTGTCAATGCAGCCTCACCTGTGCCCGTCATTTGTGCCTGTCAATGCAGCCTCACCTGTGCCCATCAATGCAACCTCACCTGTGCCTGTCAATGCAGCCCCACCTGTGCCCATCACCTGTCCATACAGCCTCACCTGTGCCTGTCAATGCAGCCTCACCTTTGCCCGTCACCTGTGCCTGTCAATGCAGCCTGACCAGTGCAGGGGAAGAGAAAGGAGAGGAAGAGGAGAGCCAGCTGGATCATCACAGAGCGGGGATCACCCCGCTGTAACAGCTTTCATTTGCATTGTAGGACGCTCGCAGTTACACACAGTCCCTCCTCCTGGCTTCTTTGATAGACGTCACACATCCTGCCATTGGTCCGGTGTTCTGTCTATCAAACTAGCCTGGCAGGGAGGCGGGAATGTGTATCGTCCAACATCAGTTGGGCACAGTGAGGCTTCATTTGATGGGGCATAGTGAGGCTGCATTTGATGGGCACAGTGAGGCTGCATTTGATGGGGCACAGTGGGAGCATTTGATGGGACACAGTGAGACTGCATTTGATTGGGCACAGTGAGGCTGCATTTGATGGGGCACAGTGAGGCTGCATTTGATGGGCACAGTGAGGCTGCATTTGATGGGGCACAGTGAGGCTGCATTTGATGGGGCACAGTGATGCTGCATTTGATGGGGCACAGTGAGGCTGTGTTTGATGGGGCACAGTGGGAGCATTTGATGGGGCACAGTGAGGCTGCATTTGATAGGGCACAGTGAGGCTGCATTTGATGGGGCACAGTGAGGCTGCATTTAATGGGGCACAGTGAGGCTGCATTTGATGGGCACAGTGAGGATGTATTTAAAGGGGCACAGTGAGGCTGCATTTGATGGGGCACAGTGAGGCTGCAATTGATGGGGTTTTCTTTCTGAATTTTTCAGATGGTTTGCGCCCCCCCAAAAATTTTGAGCACCAGCCGCCACTGTATCCAGCTTTTAGAGCAGCATATGCTTAGGCAAGAATGAGGCAACTTTCCTCTCCCAAAACTCCAACAACTGGTTAACTCAGTTCCCAGACATTTACAGAGTTGTTAAAAGAAGAGGGGGGCGCTACACCGTGGTAAACCTGACCTTGTCCCAACTTTTTTTGAAATTGGAGTTGTACTTTGCCAGCTTTTTGTTGACCTGTCATGCTTAAGGTGATTGTAGCCGTATTAGTGCTCTTGTAAAAAAAACAATTGAGTACTGTCTGTGATATTTTTTGCTATTGCGCTAACATCCAAATTTTGAGGACAAGCTTTCAGGGTGTACCACTTTCTTCAAGTTTCTTCATGTCCAATGTTTAAACATTTGATATGTTTTCTATTGGGAATAAAATATAGGTTTATGAGATTTGCAAATCAATGCATTCTGTGTTTATGTAGATTTTACACAGTGCCCCAACTTTTTTTGGAATTGGGGTTGTGCTGAAGAGCAACATAGATTGTTTTTATTTATTTTTTTACTGCTCTATACACAGTGCAAGTTTACATGCCTGTGTGTGCATGCCCATTAAAATCAAAGGGTTGCCACTCCCTCACTGTGCCTTGGCCTTGACTCAGATGAAGGCCATCAAAATTAGAATTTTGAGAGAGAATTTATTATACAATTACGAATACCAAGTTGGTCCTTGATTGGAAATATTATTGCCCATTAATCCATTAGCACATATAACTGATCTTGGTTTTAAGGATCTGTCAAGAACTATTTGGGATGTCTATCTGTTTATCATTGGGTTTCATGACTTCCCTATGATAGTCAGAACTTTTTACGAGCTGTGATATATGGTGTATTTTCTGACTTTTGCTGTAATCTGATAGTCTGCTTGTATGATATGTTCCAATAAAAATCATTGGTAAGAAAAAAAAAAATTGGGTTGCATTTAGATTAGTAAAAAAAATGCCAGAATGCCTAAAAATGCGGCATCTTTAGGGTTCCGTGTGCAAGAGACCTAAATATGGGGTTCTATATAAGAAACCAGATCCTTTGTCTGCCAAAAATAGTAAATAAGCTTCTCTGAAGAAATTACACAAGTAATAAATCTGCTGCTAATTAGTAATCCAGTCACCTAAGTAATTATCATTCAAGTATTGGCATTTTGACTGGCTGGAGATTGGCCTGGAGTTTCTGAAAGCTCAGGGACAGGACCACAAACTAAACAAACAGCCTTACACTCCTGATATAAAGAGCAGAGTCAACAATGTAGACTTTATTGTTAACATTATTTATTCTCCTGACGTCTGTCATTAATGTTTGTTGACATTTACTCCCAAATCTGCTGGATAATAAGGCTATAAGTAACAATTATGGATTTAATGAAGTCAAGGGACTCATAGCATTTCAATTCCACAAATTCCATGAATTAGGATTCCATAAATTATTCTTTTCTGAAATCTAATGATAATTTTTACTATTTAGTGATTTCATTTTTCTTAAAGTGGTTGTAAACCCTTACCTATACCCAGTGAAGTGATTAACCTCCAATACACAGAGGTGAAACAAATCCTCTTACTAACTTGGAGAGCTGATTGGAGGGAAGGGATACACCCCCTTCACATAGCACACAGAGCTGAGGATGTCAATCACAGATTGATCTCTCCCCTGTCACCTTTTTTTGCTTGGTGTCAGGAAAACTTGTTAGAAGTGACTCACGCTAATAACTGAGGAACTAGACACCAGAAATAAAAGACACTTATGCCCTGTACACGCGATAGGATTTCCGACAACAAAATCCATGTTTTTTTTCCGACGGATGCTGGCTTAAACTTGTCTTGCATACACACAGTCACACAAATCTTGTCGGAAATTACGATCGCCAAGAACGTGGTGACGTACAACACGTACGACGAGCCGAGAAAAATGAAGTTCAATAGCCAGTACGGCTCTTCTGCTTGATTCCGAGCATGCGTGGAATTTTGTGCATCGGAATTGTGTACACGGATTTTGTTGTCGGAAAATTTGAGATCCAGGTCTCAAATTTTGTGTGTTGGAAATTCCGATGGAAAATGTCCAATAGAGCCTACACATGGTCGGAATTTCTGACAACAAGCTCCCATCGAACATTTTCTGTCGGAAAATCCGACCGTGTGTAAGGGGCATTAGGGCTTTGGACTGAGGCAAATAAACACTATAGAAATATGTGCTTTGTTTAGATTTCATGTTTCCAACCCATTTAAAGTAAACTTGTCACTTACCTGGGCAATATAAACTGAGCATATGATGAAAGAATGAATAAATACAGTAAATTACAATAAATGACCTTCAGGCCTCATTCACACGTCTACATTCTGGGGCATTGCATTACCGCACTTAAAGCCATTGTAAACCGCTGGACGTTTTTTTGTTTTTCTTACCTGCAAGGTAAAGCCATAATGTGCTAGTATGCATTGCATATTAGCACATTATGTGAAACTTACCTGAAAACAAAGCATTCCAGCGATGCAATGTCATCGCTGGTGGCCGCTTCCATCTTCACGCGTCTTGCTTCTGGGTTCATGGACTCCGGCTCTGTGACTGGCCGGAGCCACGATGACGTCACTCCCACGCATGCATGCGGGAGCTTACGGTTCACAGCACAGGGCTCTGAAGGAACGGCACAGGTGGCCGTTCCTTCAGAACGCATGCGCCAGTGATGTCACTGGCTGCATGTAATATAAATTTCTCCTAAACAGGGTGCGTTTAGGAGATATTTACACTACCTATAGGTAAGCCTTATTATAGGCTTATCTATAGGTAAGATTTTATATTGGAAGTTTACTTCAACTTTTAAGTTAATGTATATTATGTTACACATTACCACGCGCAGTGTTAAGGCAGACCATTTATTTGAATGGGCTACCAGTGTACCAGAATAGACTAAAACTGCTTCTGCTCTTTGCCTTAGTGCTCTGTGGTGCCTTTGAAAATAAATGGGACCGTGCCATACTAATAAATGTACTGTTCCTGCAGCACATAGTTGTGAAGGGATCCTCAGCAAAAACTCAGATCTATAGATAAAGGCAGCTGCAAGTTTAAAGTGTCATCCCAAACAAAACTTTTTTAGTAGATTGGGAAAGGATTACTGTAGATCTCCTGAAGTAACGGGTGCATAAAAATTGGTCTTTGGGTGTCAGTGGCGCCATCCCTATAGAGGTAATCTTGATGAAAGCAAGAATTGGCCTTGTGGTAAAAAATTGCAATAATATGCACCTGTCAAACAGGTGCAGAAAAATTGGTCTTTGGCTGTCGGTGGTGCCTTCCCACCGTAACCCTATAGAGGTGCTCTTGATGAAGGCAAAAAAAAAGTGGTCTTTGGGTGTTAATTGTGCCCATGAAACCTATACCAAAAACATTCTTCCAGATGAAATGATTGAACACCCTCAAAGCTAGGCAGCCTCGAAGTCCTGCAGAGATTCCACATCCCAAAAAGACTTAATCAGTGACATCAGCATCAGGGGCTTCATAGCTGGTCATCCAGGACTGATTCATTTTTATAAAAGTCAAACGGGCCACAGAGTCTGTGGACAGACGCATTCTATGATCAGTAACAAAACCTCCTACAGCACTGAATGCCCGTTAGAAAAACACGCTGGATGTAGGGCAGTCCAAAAACTCAATAGCATACTGGGCAAGTTCTGGCCAGTGGTCTATTCTCATGACCCAGTAAGTCAGTGGATCGTCAGCTGGAAAGCTCTCCATCTCGGTTTTGGCCCCAAGGTAATGATCCACCATGTGATGCAGATGCTGCCGATGGGATGTGGAAGCTGACAGCCCTGGATGGCAAGAACTAAAAAAATTTCGAAATGCCTCACTTAGGTGGACGCTTTCTCCAATGCTCCTCTCTTGACCAACAGAAGACTCAAAACTACGTTTTCCACGACACTGTAACCTACTGGAATCAGGAAAAACGCTCAATAAAATCCTCTTTAACGTGCCCCAAACAGATTTTATCTTCTGCACTCTCTGTGGGGACGGGATGAGAACTTCCCCTTATAACGGTGGTCAAGAAGGGTTGCCAACCAGTAATCATCCTTCTCCTTTATGCAACGTATTCTTGGGTGCTTTCGCAGGCTTTGAAGCATGAGGTTGCCCATGTGCCTCAAATTTGCAGAGACTTAAGAAGCAGACTCCTCGGGATCACTCAGGATGACAGCATCTGGAACCTCCTCCTCCCAGCCACGTACTACTCCCAAGGGTCCTGGGTTCGGAAAGCCATCGATTACAGATTGATGCATGTCTTCTTCTTCTTCAAAGCCTATGAAAGTGCCAGAATCCTCCTCCTCATCCTCCTCCCCTCTGTCCTCCTGTGTGTTCTGTGACATAGGAGTGATGGTGTCTGGATAAAGTGGGCCTTGAAAGGAATGGAAGTCCTCCTCTTCCTCCTGCTGCTCTGCTTCCAGTGCCCTGTCCATAATGCCACGCAGTCTGCTCCAGCAGGGGCACAACAGGGATTGTGTCACTGATGCATGCACTGTCACAGCTCACCATCCTTGTGGCTTCCTCAAATGGTGACAATACAGTGCATGCATCCTTAATGATCAGCCATTGGCGTAGGGAAAAAAAGCTGAGGCGGCCTGAGCCTGTCGTCGTGCCGTACTCACACAGGTACTCATTGACGGCCCTCTGCTGCATGTATAGCCGCTGCAGCATTGCCAAAGTCGAGTTCCACCTGGTGGGCATGTCACAAATGAGGCAGTTTATGGGCAGATGGAATTCCCGCTGAATTTCAGCCAACCGAGCACTGGTTGTGTATGACCGCCTGAAATGGCTACAGACTCTTCTGGCCAACTTTAGCAAAACTTGCAACCCTAGGTACCTATTTAGGAAATGCTGCACCACCAAATTGAGGACATGTGCCAGGCATGGCATCAACTTTCCCTGTCTAAGGGCGGACAGGGGTTTTGAGCCATTATCGCACATCACCATTCCTGGCTCCAGCTGGCGTGGTGTAAACTACCTCTGGGCCTGTCCCTGCAGAGCTGCAAGAATCTCTGCTTCAGTGTGGTTCCTGTTCCCTAAGAGAAAGTGAGGGGAAAATTTAAAATAATGACACGGACAGCAAAAATGGCAGGGTCTATAGCTATTGCCTACTCCATAAATGCATTTCTGTCTGTGTTGCTGTCTGAGATTTTCCTTCACTTCCTGTCTGGTAAAGTTGGTGTTACTGGAATGAAAACTAATGAGATATCTCTCAAATAGGGATGGGCGAACTGTTCGGCCCGAGCATAAGTTTGGGCCAAACTTTCGTTGTTTGGACGTTTTGGCGAACATCCGACCAAAGGGTAGTTTGACCGTTTGTCCCCCCCCCTGAACTGACCACAATGCATTGCGGCGCTGAACAGTGCATTACAAGCACTGATTGGCTGAAGCAGTGAAAGATTCAGCCAATCAGGGCACAGAGCACTGTCAGTGTCATGATTGGACACTGTCATCATGACTTTATCCAATCATGGCTCATTCCAGCCCCACAGTATAAAAGTATTCTTTCAATGGCAGCCATATTCAGTGTGATTTCAGCGTGGAGAGAGGTAGAACAGGGCTTTGTTCAGTGCTATTAGTTGGTTAGTGTGCTATACTGTGCTAATTTTGCTTCAATTGTCAGTGTAAAATATTAGCTTAGTGTCAGCCTAGGGATAGAGCAGGACCATCATTCAGCTTTGCATAGTGTACAGCTAGAGTAAGTGTTATGGACAACTTTCATCCAAAAATAGGACTTTGGACCACTGAGCAACAGTCCAGTCCTTTTTCTTCTTAGCCCAGGTAAGACGCTTCTGACATTGTCTCAGGTTCAGGAGTGGCTTGACACAAGGAATGTGACAGTTGTAGCCCATGTCCTGGATACGCCTGTCTGCGGTGGTTCTTGAAGCACTGAGACCAGCCTTAGTCCACTCCTTATGAATTTCCCCAAAATAATTGAATGGCCTTTGCTTCACAATCCTCTCAAGGCTGTGGTTATCCCTGTTGCTTGTGCACCTTTTCTACTACACTTTTTCCTTCCACTCAACTTTCCATTATTATAGTCTACAATATTGAACTTTTTCACAACATGCTTGAAATATATCACTCTGTGTGTAATAAATTTATATAATATATGTGTTTCACTTTTTGAATTGAATTACTGAAATAAATTACCTTTTTGACGATATTCTAATTTTTTAAGATGCACCCGTATACTTATGCTTATGTGCAACCCCCCCCCCAAAAAAAAAAAAAAAAAAAAAATATATGTGTGATACACACAAAAATAGTGAAAAACCCACATTTGAATAGCGATAATTAGTGTCCATGTAACACACCCAGGAATAATAAAACATTCCAAGTGAAAATCAAAGAATAAGAAAGGTTTCCAACATAATACAAAAAAAAGTGTGAATAGTGGAATGTGGTTGGGGCCTTACTTTATATGTGGCTCCCCTTCCACCCATGTCATACTACTATACTTCCTAGTTGCCTTGGAATGTGCCTCTTCTACATCTTGGGGATTTAATTTCCCTCTCCATTTTTACGCTACCCAGTTGTTCTAATTTGCTTACTGGATGCCCTGTAAGTTCCTATGTTTGTCTTTTAATGCTCTAGTTACTATGTTTGTAAACCCTATTTCTTCTTTTTTGAAAAATTTGAACAAAATGATTAAAAGAAAAAAACTGTTTATCCAGTGAATCTTCATATAAATCAACACTGTTCCTTAGTGATCCCTTTACCTTACAATCAAGATTACACTTACCAAAAAAAAAAAAAAACATGCCCGTCTTTACTCAAGATAGACAATCTCAGATTGTATTAAATTCAAGGAAGTGATCTTCCACTGTCCGCATGCAGCAGTGCTCCAGGGATCCAGGAGGATGGATGGATGGTCACCACAAAAAGAAAAACTTCACATAGTGTGATATTGTTCAGATAGACATTTATTGTAAACACATCTATGTACTCACAATGTTGCAGTGCAAATGAAAATGAAGAGAGAAACAGCATCAGCGAATCCTGCAGCTAGCTTTGCGCTCATTCATCAACAGAGAAGAGTTCCCGTCGATAAGTGAAGGATTGCTGCTGGCCTCACACAATGTTGGCTTGGCCATTCAAACTTCCAGAGCCCGCAAAGTACTGTTCAATGAAAATCATGTGTCTCCGCTGAATTTAGCTAAAAAAAAATAAAACCTTTTTTAAAATGTAAAGGGTAACTCCACTTTTGTTGAGAAAAAAAAAAAAAACATTCCCCTTTAGTTTAAATCTGTATACAGAATGCTTCCGAGTTGTGACATTGTATTGCATTTTACACAAATTTACATCACTGCAGATTAAAAAGGAAAGGTCATTTTGAATGATATTCAATTCCAAGATGACTTGTGTCGCAGTTGTATATGCTACAATATGTTTTGAGTGGAGAAGGGTTGGACTCCCTGACAGTTTTTATTGCTTTCTGTGCCACCATTAGGGAGATTCACCCTGTGTTGTTGTCCTGTTTACCATTAGTAAAAGAAAATCCCAAATTTTGGGTTGTCCTCAAAACAGGAATAGTGGAGATATCTTCTGATGGGGACACTAGTTCTGGTGACCTGGGTGACAACCAGGAATTCCCTAATTTTAGTGGGATTTTCTCTCGCTTCCTGTGTTGGTGCTAGGACAGGAAGTGAAAGGAAATCTTCCCAATGGGACACAAATGGCAAAATAAACTTTACAGGTGTTGTAAACCTCCCTTAGGCTCAATGTACACGGGACGTTTTACAACCTCTCCTGAACGATTTAACTTGACAGATAGTAACCCATGTTCAGTTTTGCTGCTGCTGCATGTAAGCCAAATCTTTTTTTTTTAAGTTATTTTTGTTGAGTTTAAATGTTACTTAGGACAAAACAGAGCCCTGGGGCATTCCTGGCTCAATGTGTAATATGATAAAACATGTAAAACAGATATACCACCACTGGCAAACCATACCGAAGTTGCACACACCAAGGTCCACAAGAATAAGTGGATTACAAGATCAAATGTACTGTATATACTGGTTCACAATTTTCATGTATAGTCTTATCGAAGCATTCCACCCACTGCACCCCCACCCCCAGATATAAAGATAAGTGTAATCTTCCCTCTTTCAGTAAAATAACTACATCCATTTATAATAGTAGTGGTCATCAAGGTGTATTTATTGTACAGGTTGTGTTGGTGAATTCTGAGGTAAGACATACATCCAACACCTTGGTGAAGTTCTTAGGACAACCACAAGATTTATATATGGCCTTATGGAAGCACTGAATAAACTTCCAGAATTCTAAAGTTGGAGCTATGTCTGATTTTCATTTTAATACAATTTTAAATGCTTTCCTAGCATAGAATAGGAGTCTCATCAGTGTTCTGGTTGCTCTAGTAGCAGCTAGATATTCAGGCCCAAAATGCACATGTCAACTTTTGCAGGGATTGTAACAGTAGTCAATGTGGAGATAAATTGCAAGAATTCTGAACAAAATCTTAGAAAAATTGGATAATTCCAAAGCATATGTAAATAATCTAGTGGGCTAGTAATACACCTCCAGCAATGTATATAGACAGAATGATATATCTTGTCTAGACTCTGAGGGGTTAAATTATATGTAAGATTCTAAAGTGTTACCTATCTCTGGCAGAAATTGGTTGAAGCAATGGGTATTCCCACATGTCCTCCTAATCTTCCCTGTCCGGCTCTGGAACCTCCACCTGTGGGTCTCAAGGCTATTGTGGATTTAGAGCAGTAGGGCTTTATAAATATTTGACAAAGTTCAGTCTTAAGACTATTGTGAATTTAGAGCAATAAGGGTTTATGAATATTGGACAAAGGTATAGTCAGGGATTCACTTCTGAAGAGAGGCTCAATCCTGGAGAGGGTAAGATCAAGTGCTATTGTTCCAAACTGAGATTGGTACACATGGGGGGAGTTGTAGCTTTCTGAATGGGTAGAAGTTGGAAAGGTTATATTGCTGTTTCAATTTGTCAAAAGACATATTATTTCCCCAAAGCATTGTAAATGTGGTAAAGCTCTGCTGATTTCCATCATTTAATCATGTGCAAGCAAAAAAGTTTTTTTTTTTTCATTTACTTGCACCTGATTTTTACTGACACTGACATTTACCAAGTAAAATGAGTGCAACTGCACTTACAAATTGAACAGTATAACACTCTTTTGTAAATCCACCAAAGTGTTATGTGAGCTTACTACATTATGAAAAATGAAAACAAATGAAATTTTGAGCTTACTATATTTCTGGCCTTTATTAAACAGCTATAGCAAATAGGTTTTAATGGTATAATTAGCAGAACAAGGGAGCAAAGAGTGACTTTCATCGTATTACTTGCTATTGTTTTTCTCATCTTACCCCTTGTTAGACACTGTCGGCGGGGGGACACCTTGCCATTCAAAGTGTCCTTTCCTCCTCCATCTATCTTCAGTGGACTTAACCCCGGCAGCGCCTGCAGGACAGAGGACAGCGGCAGGATGCCCTACTAACACGATAATCGATTTTATGATTTCTATCTTGTAAGTGCTTTTAACCATTGGCAATAAACCTCTCATTGTGATGCTGCACTCACGTCTCATTAACATAAAGATGTCTATTGTACTGGATGCCTGTAATTTGAACTCAAACTCTGTGCAGACTCAGGGGCAACCAGTGAGTCAATAATGAGCAGTAAATTACATATCCTTCTCTTCCTCTAGTGAGACAGAGGCATCATTCCCCTCTGGCCAGCAGGGGGTGAGCTAAAGCTAAGCAAGCCCATAGACTTCCACACAGAGCGCTGAGAATGCTGGGAGTTGTAGTTTGAGATGGCAGCCATATAATGGCTACACTATGGTGGTTTCACTACAGTGCACTGAGCGGTAGAAGTGATGGAGAGTTGATTTTTATTAAACTGTTTGGGAAAGTTCTTCCTCTTAGCACCAAGTGAGTCAGAAGGCGAGCACCTCTGTCTGGATAATCGCCTGCCAGCTGGAGATCATACCAGCAGAGATCTGAACCTGAGACTGGGACTGAGGACATCCAGGGTCAGATGAGCACACCCACATCGTAGTACCTGCACCGCTACAGCAGAGACTGGAGCATCCACTCACTCTGTACTTCCCACCGCTGATCATTAGGAGCTTTCAGGGAGAGACCGAGGAGAGGCCCTTCTACAGTGAGAGGGTTTTCACCCATTGCTGATACACGTGTACCCAATCCTTACCTCACCCATACTACACTCTATACTGCACTTATTCAAAACCTAGACTGCACCTATACCAACCCTATACCGTATTATCTTGAACCTTTACCACATCTGAACCACATCTACCTTGCACCTGTTCTGGGACTATACTGTAGCTATACTACACCTATACTGCATGCATGTTAACTGGGACTGTTAAGTGCAAAGATGCTCTTAAAAGGTCCCCAACACTAGCAGGCAGAATAACATCTTAAAGGACTACCCACCCCTAATAATTATTCTGCAAGCCCTCTTTGTTCCCTTGCCACCTCTGCTACCATCCTCCTTTTCTTTTGGATAGTGCATACCCAGTCAGTCTAGGACTAGCATCACTACCATAAATGCACTCTGGCAGTATAGTTCCAGCACTTGGTAGTGCGGCAGAATGGCACGGCTGGGCGAAACAACGTTATGTAGCGTTGCTTCGCTCTGTGGACAGAGTATGAACAGCAATCTGTTATCTTTCTTGCACAGTTCCCAGTAGAATCTTCCGGGGATGAAGTGGTTAATCACTTTGTATGCTAAACTGTGTTTATACCATTGTTAAACCATTTATGCTTGCCTGGTTACCAACCCTATTGGGTGACAATACAGTATATTAAGTTTGCATTCATTATCTGGTTGGAGGCCTGTTTTCTTTGATATAGCACTACTATTGGGTACTAAGAATTACTTTCAGTGATTTCCTGTGATAATGTATGTTTGTACAATCAACCTGGTGTGTCAGAGGACCAGTCCAATCCAGCGGCTCCTACAGGGGTAGTGCTACACCAAAAATCAGAAATGTAATATATTGCACCCGAACAGCCCTTGAATGTGGTGGCCACATTCATTTTTCTTTGTGGGCTTTTTTTTTTCCATTTATTTTCAATTGGTAATCCAGTTGGAAAGCAGCATGGTCAACTTGTGGAGAGGGTGGTGTTAGATGAACTAGTAGATTTGGAGGACTAAAGCCTAACTAATAGTTTTCAGAGTTTTTTTTTTCATTTTGGTATAACATTTTTAACTGGATGAATAAAAGCCAACCGTTGTACGCAACCCTGTCAATGCCTCAGCCCTCAAACCGCTACTTTTGCTGAACAGCTTAATCTGTGTAGCCTCCCTGGCGGTTTTCCCGAGTGTGGCTCGGGGTTAAAATTCAGGACCATTAGCGGTAACCCCGAGCCACACTCGGGATTACATCGCAGGATCCTGGTGCCTCCTTACTTACCTTGTCCCCGGGATCCTGCGATGTCCCCCGCAGTGTCCGTGGGCTCCGTCGTCTGCCCGAAGCCTCTCTGTGCCAGGCTCCGTTCCCTGTGAGGAACACATACAGTACTGTAATCTTACAGATCACAGTACTGTATGAAATGATTTCACATCCCTTTTGTCCCCAGTGCTTTGGCCCATGCCCTGCATGCAGTTTTATATGATATATACTGTTGTTTCTGCCTGGAAACTGGAGATTGTCCATAGCAACCAAAAAGTGTCCCTTTACGTCAAAAGTGGCTTTAGACCAGCTAGAAAACAGCGATAGTAAATTAGAACACTTGCAGAATTGAGCGATAGTGAATCGTGGGGAAATGTATTTTATTACTATTTATTTTTATTTTTTTTAATTATTTATTTTTATTTATTATATTATAATTTATGTTTTTGTGTTTCAAACTTTATCATACCCGGGATATCTACTAGACTCTGTTTGGACAGATTTAAGTGTGTTATTGTTAAGAATTACAAACCTACAATATAAAACGCCAAATTTCCATGCAAAATAATTGTACCGCTTTCAGCACCTAAAATCCGAAATAATCATACCGCCAGGGAGGTTAAGGAAGTTGATGGATCAGCAGGTAAAAAATTGTTACAGCACAGATTGTTATTGACAGACTGCATCATATATGTCATTTTTTATTTTACCCATAATTTCTTCCTCCAACTGTGACTATGTGAAGCTCAGCTGCATGTGACCTTAGTCACCTCATCTGCATCCACTTACTTCCCCATTATTGTTTTCACTGAGCTGTTCTGAGTAAATGTACCACTTCATACAAAGTGTAATATACTTAGTATAACAGCCATAATCTTGATGTAGATTGATTGTGAAGCACCAATTGAAGTAATTCACTGTTTTTTTTTGTTTTTTGTTTTTTTTTTACCATTGAGATCTCTGTCCTCACTTACTCCCTTTGGTCCCTCATATTTAGTCCCTCATATTTTGTATAGAGTGATACATGCTATTAAATGTATTCCAAATATATTCAGAATGTATAAAATACTTGACTAATGCCGCGTACACACGAGCGGACATTACGGCGGACTTTGCCCGGCGGACTGGATTTCGTCGGACAATTCGATGTGTGTGGGCTCCAGCGGACTTTGTTTTCTCAAAAGTTTGACGGAATTAAATTTAAAACTTGTTTAAAATTTATCCGTTGAAATCGAGTCCGGTCGAAAAGTCCGCCGTCTGTATGCTAGTTCGACGGACAAAAAGCCACGCTAGGGCAGCTATTGGCTACTGGCTATGAACTTCCTTGTTTTAGTCCGGTCGTACGTCATCACGTATGAATTCGACGGACTTTGGTGGATTGTGTGTAGGCAAGTCCGTTCATTCACAAAGTCCGTCGGAAAGTACGTTGAAAAGTCCGCCGGGCAAAGTCCGCCGTAATGTCCGCTCGTGTGTACGCGGCATTACAGAGTATCTAAAATAAATGAAGACCAGACTTAAGCCCCATACACACTATTAGATTTTCTGCAGATTTTTGTCTTCAGATTTACCAAAGCCGTGTAGTGCAAGGGCCTGCCTGATTGCATACAAATGGAAACTCTTATGCCGCGTACACACGGTCGGACTTTTCGTCTACAAAAGTCCGACTGACACCGACGGACTAAAGCTGGCTGACAATCCGATCGTGTGTGGGCTTCCCCGGACTTTCAGCTGACTTTTTCAGCCTCAAATCCGACGGACTTTAGATTTGAAACATGCTTCAAATCTTTACGTCGTAACTACGAAATCCGCTCGTCTGTGTGCTAGTCCGACGGACAAAAACCCACGCTAGGGCAGCTATTGGCTACTGGCTATCAACTTCCTTATTTTAGTCCGGTGTACGTCATCACGTACGAATCCGTCTGACTTTTGTGTGGTCGTGTGTAGGCAAGTCCGTTCGTTAGAAAGTCCGCCGCAAGTCCGCCGCAAGTCCGCCAAAAGTCCGCCGGAAGTCTGTCGGACAGGCTGTCGGACTTTTGTAGACGAAAAGTCCGACTGTGTGTACGCGGCATTTAGGTTTGACCTCATATTACATGGCTTTGGTAAATCTGAAGACAAAAATCTGCAGAAAATCTAATAGTGTGTATGGGGTCTTAGACTGGGTTCATTCTAGTGTGATGCCAGATATTGCATGTGATTTGCACCGCATTGCTGTGCACATCACATGCGATGTCTGTGCGAAGCAAATTCAGTCATACACTTTGTATCCTTGAAATGGCATCGCATTCACAGCAAAATGGTGCTGGAACCTTTTTTTTGATCCCCACTGAAATCCGATCGCATGGGTGTCCACACCCATGTGATTTGATTCCTGTCCGATTTCATAGTTCGCACTGCGATCTGAGAAATGATTTAGGGGTGTCATTAACTTTACATTGACACCCGCAGCAGTTCGCGGAGAGCAGTGTGATCTGCCTGTGAGTGAGATGCAAAGCAGGAACCTGCACAGGAATCACGCAAGTTCCCGCATCGCACCATTGAGAACCGATCATTATTCTGATCCCTTGCTGCAAGAATGGTAATATTTGCAGTGACACCTGTTACCTAAATGATCCTCTCAGTATTTGTGTGACCTTACCTGTACATGCTGTCCCACCCCCAGCACTGGGTGGTTGAGGTTGCAGATTTCTTGTGTCCACCTCCCCTCCCTCTAGCAGCACCCAACTTCTTCCTTCCCCACATTCCCACTATGCTCCTAATTCCTCCCAGCCCCCCCTTTTTTTTAACCCCCCCCCCTCATTTTAGCTTTCCTAAGCTGGAAGGCTCTGCCTCCCGGAAGAGTTTTTACATTTGACCACAGTCTATGTTTACTACCAGGAAGCCACGCTTAACTTGAGCCCTATACTACTCGAGACAACACGCCCTTCCACTTCCAGGAGTTGGATACAACCAGCCCCTTCTTCTCCCTTAGGCTTCATGTACACTGCAGCTGCTAAACTTTTAGGAGCAGTTGGGCATCTTTTTCAGCAGCCCCTGAACTCTCCTCTATGTTATCTTATGTGTACATGTATACTCAGTCATTTATAGTAATTTAGAGGCAATTGAGTTTACTGGCGTTTTTCTGAAAGCAGATAAATCATGTTCAGGATGGTAGTTTGCAGGCATTTCCAATGACAAATGCTTTGAACTGCTTGTAAACATGTACAAACGTTAAAATACAGCGTTTAGCCACATCAGGCGTTTTTTTTTATAAAAAGCGTCAAATGTCAAAATCAATGGTTTCCTATAAGAGCCGTCTTAACTGATCTGCCTTTCAGCCCATTGATTTGAATGGAATTCGCATCCAAGTCGAATAATCATGATCCGACTTGTGGTGCGACTTGTGCTCTGAGGACCTTAAAGGGGAACCCCATGCCAAAAAAAAAGGGCGTGGGGTCCCCTCCAGGATCCATTCCAGGCCCTTTGAGTCTGGTATTGGTACTTGAAAGGGAACCCCATGCCAAAATGGAAAAAAAACAGCGTAGGTCCCCCCCAAGACCATACCAGACCCATATCCGAGCATGCAACTCGGCAGGTCATCCCCTGTGAATGAGTATGGGGTACATTGTGCCCCTACCCTTGTACCCCAAAAAAAGGCAGTGTAGTGTAACAAAAAACAAGAGATGATTTTGACAAGTCCTTTATTAATAATCTTCCTCTGGTCTTCTCCCTCCTGTATTCTCCCTCCAGTGTTCTTCCTCTAGTCTTCCTCCTCCAGTGCTGTTTTCTCCGCTGGTGCTGTTTTCTCCGCTGGTGCTGTCTTCTCCTCTGGTGTTGTCTTCTCCGCCGTTGCTGTCTTCTCCGCTGGTGCTGTCTTCTCCGACGCTGCTGTCTTCTCTGCTGGTGCTTTCTTCTCTGCTGGTGCTGTCTTCTCCGCTGGTGCTGTCTTCTCCGCCGGATCTGTCTTCTCCGACGCTGCTGTCTTCTCTGCTGGTGCTTTCTTCTCTGCTGGTGCTGTCTTCTCCTCTGGTGCTGTTTTCCCTGCCGGTGCTGTCTTCTCCGCTGGAGCTGTCTTCTCCAATGCTGCTGCCTTCTCTGCTGCTGCTGTCTTCTGCACTGCCGACCCGGTCCTCCCATCTTTGTGCCAGCTCCGCTCTCTGCCGGTTCCTATATAGCCATGGGGGCATGGCCATCCGGTGACGTCACTGTGAGACCCTGCCCATTGTGACGTCATAGTGACATCACCGACAAGGTGCTTTGGGGTGGGGGGGCGCAGAGCCCCCTGCCCCAAAGCACCCACACCCCCCATGTTGAGGGCGTGTGGCCTGGTATGGTCCAGGAGGGGGGGGGTGCTCGCTTGACCCCCTTTCCTGACCTGCCAGGCTGCATGCTCGGATAAGGGTCTGGTAGGGATTTTGGGGGGACCCCCCCACTGTTTTTTTTTTCCATTTTGGCGTAGGGTTCACTTTCAAGATCCATACCAGACTCAAAGGGCCTTGTATGGATCCTGGGGGGAACCCCACGCCATTTTTTTTTATATTTTGACGTGGAGTTCCCCTTCAAGATCCTCAGTGCACAAGTCGCACCACAAGTTGGATCATGATGATTGTGAATAGAGACAGAGAAACGCTGCTAAAAGCTAACACTGCTAAACGCGCTTTAACGCTAATGCAAAAAGCTACTAAAAGTGAGTTTTTTAGTTCCTGTCATTGGTAATGGCTTTGCAGCTAGTTTTTTCTAACGCCCATGTGCACAATGTTTATTTTCTATTTTGCCCCTTTCCCTCATGCTGGCTTTACACCAGTGGTGGTCCGTCCATTAGGGGTGCCCGGGCGCTGCCCCCTCTATCCATGCCACCCCCTATATGAATAGATAGAGCTCATGCTATGAATGAATCTATCCATAGCCGCTTCGGCCACCCCATATTCATGCGTCCGGCCCCGTGAATTACAGTATTGGGGTTTTTTTTTGAAGCACCTGAATAGAGCCATTAATAGGCTTCAAAATAGGGTGGGCTCGTGGCGCAGAGCATTGCGCCATGATTCCACCCAGGTGTTACAACAGCTATTGAATATTCGCTATTGAAACACTGATCCTCAATCCGGCCAATCAGAAGCAAGTCTGAGACCCGTTTTCTGATTGGCCAAAAAGAGAAGAGTCCCAACTGGCTGCCGAGGAGGTAGGATGAAATGTAAGCTGCCCGTGGAGAGCAGGGGAAGGAAAAGCCATCACCGCCGCCACTGCCGCCACCGCAGCCACCGCCGCCACCGCCGCCACCACCACCAAGCAAGGGAAGCTGTCGGTGAAGCCTGGGAGAAGCGCCACCCACCATGGATGGGGTAAGTGCTCCAGACCCGACCGATAGGGGGGGTTTCCACCCCCCCCAAAAAAAGTTACCACCGGCCGCCACTGCTCTACACCTACACCCTAGGTTCCATGTGAGACTTCGCTATGAGAGTATGTCTACATGTCTGATGTTAATATTTAGATTTTTGCATTTAATGAGTTTTGCCTAATCATTTTCTGCTCTCTCTTCACGATTACATGCCACCAAAGGTTATGTAAAATATATCTGACATGGAACTTGGGTTGTTACCTTTGGCATTGTTATGACCTCAATCTGATTGTGAAAACCTTTATCCTCTTGAATGTTCTTATATTGCATTGTACATTATGTATATTTCCAATAAACGTTGTTTGAAAAATATAATATTTGCAGTGACCCTGTCACCATAAAAAAAGAATTTTGATAAGCTGCACTCTTTAAAAAAGTAAGTTGTAAATGTATCTGTCCAGTAGGTGGCAAATGTATTCTTTGCTCTTACAGAGCTCCAACAGCACAACTAGCTGACACCTCCAGGTGCTCCCCAGACCCTACACCACTACAGAGCACAGTAGTGACAAAGGGGTTGGCAAGAGAAACCACAGTGCCCACTAGGGGACAAGCTATTCAGTACAGCTGGAGGTGTCAGAAAGCAGCTGTGCACATCAATCAGCTAGAAAGGTAAGCATACAACTTTTCTTTTACAGGGGCAGCTAGTGGAAATCTTTACACTAATGCCCTGTACACACGGTCGGATTTTCTGATGGAAAAAGTGCGATCGGATTGTGTTGTCGGAAATTCAAATAGTGTGTACGCAAATCCGACGCACAAAGTGCAACGCATGCTCAAAATAAATTAAGAGACGAACGCTATTGGCTACTGCCCCGTTTATAGTCCCAACGTATGTGTTTTACGTCACCGCATTCAGAACGATCGGATTTTCCGACAACTTTGTGCTACTGTGTGTATGCAAGAAAAGTTTGGCCCAAAATCCGTCGGAAAAAATCCGATGGATTTTGTTGTCGGAATGTCCGATCAATGTCCGATCCTGTGTACAGGGCATAAGTTTTTTTAAAGTGTATCCCTGTATCCCTGGACAAAACCTTTTTTTTCTTCTTTTTTTAAATGGAGTAATGAAGAGTTAGACCTTTCTCCATCAGGGTTCCCTAGAAACCTTTCTCAATCAGAGTTCCTCTGAGGCTGGGTTCACACTATAACACGCTGCAGATCGCACAGGAGCGCTGTGCGTCCCTGTTCCCCGTTTCAGGGACGAATCAGGGCCGATTCTATGCCTGAATTTGGCCCTGAAACGGAGCCAAAGACGCACAGCGTTTTTGTGCAGTGCGCTCCACAGCCGCCCCGGAGAAACGTCAACCGACTCCATAGGGAGCCAGTCACATTCTCCTGCTATGCGAATTAGATGCGGGGAAAAGCGCATCTAATTCGCGTAGGTGTGAACGGGGCCTGAAGGTTTCTAGGGGTTCCTCCTTGGGCAATGAGCAATTTCTGCCTCTCAGAGGAGTAACCACTTGCACCAATGATCTTTTTAGCTATCTTTAAGGAGAGGATCTTTCCTACTGACCACCTATGTAAGGAACAATCTTCCTACTGACCATTGCATAAATATCTGTATCTGTTGATATAGTAAATAATAGCATGGTTCCCTGAAACCAGAAAGTTATCTTAAGGGTTCCTCTGTGTTAAAAAGGCAGAGGAGGGCTAATAGGGGGACCCTGTTCTAAAGACACCTAATACCGCGTACACACGAGTGGACTTTTCGACTGGACTGGTCCGACGGATTATCCGACGGACTTTCGTGGACTTCCAGCAGACTTTCCCAACGAACGGACTTGCCTACACGCGATCACACCAAAGTCCATTGGTAACACAATACGCTGCCATGAATTGAAATCCTGCAGTGCCCACAAGGTCCCTCTCTTCAAGAAGGCACATGCACAGACCCATCTGAAGTTTGCCAATAAATAAGTAAATGATTTAGAGCCGGATTGGGAGAAAGTTCTGTTGTCAGATGAGACCAAAATTGAGCTCTTTGGCATTAACTCAACTCACTGTCTTTGGGGGAAGAAAAACGCTGACTATAACCCTAAGAGCACCCTCCCTACAGTCAAGCATGCAGGGGCGGATCCAGGGGGGGCAATGGGGCAATTGCCACCCCGAGAAATTTGTTGTCAGGCAGAGATAGTGGGCGGCTCCGTGGGCGGGTGAGATAGCGGGCGGCTCCGTGGGCGGGTGAGATAGCGGGCGGCTCCGTGGGCGGGTGAGATAGCGGGCGGCTCCGTGGGCGGGTGAGATAGCAGGCAGCTCCGTGGGCGGGTGAGATAGCGGGCGGACCAGGCAGCGCGGTTTGTGGGCGGGTGGCGCGGTTTGTTGGCGGGCCGGGCTGCCAGGTGGCTCAGTGTGTTTGCAGGTGAGAGTGAGAAGCTGAGAGCAGGCTCGGTGTGGCACCTGGCCAATCAGTTAGCCAGGGGTGGGGGAGCAGAGAGATGAGATCATCTCTCACTGCCAGCCCTGCATCCCTGCAGTAACTGCTGCCCTCACTGGGCAGGCAGCAGGGAGATTACATTATCTCTCTGCTGCCTGACTCTGGGAGTCTGGGAAACAGCAAGAGCCAACCAAAACACCACCTTAGCAGGCAAGTGGCAATCCGCAAGATGTTGCAGGTAACGTGGCAAGTGACAATCTGCATCTGGTGGCAGGCAAGTGACAATCCACAAGGTGTGGCAGGCGACGTGGCAAGTGACAATCCGCAATGTGTGGCAGGTGACGTGGCAAGTGACAATTCGAAATGTGTGGCAGGTGACGTGGCAAGTGACAATCCGCAAGGTGTGGCAGGTGACGTGGCAAGTGACAATCTGCAAGGTGTGGCAGGTGACGTGGCAAGTGACAATCCACAAGGTGTGGCAGGTGATGTGGCAAGTGGCAATCTGCAAGGTGTGGCAGGTGACGTGGCAAGTGACAATCCGCAAGGTGTGGCAGTTGATGTGGCAAGTGGCAATCCGCAAGGTGTGGCAGGTGACGTGGCAAGTGACAATCCACAAGGTGTGGCAGGCGACGTGGCAAGTGACAATTCGCAATGTGTGGCAGGTGACGTGGCAAGTGACACACTCAGGGCTCCCACTGATTCTGCATTATGGTGAGTTGAACTATTTCATTTTATATTACAATGTAATTATAGTAATAATGCGCTTCAATCATCCTGACACTGTAACAACCATGGTGCCAGGATGATTGAAGCGCCAACACCAGCCGTTTCCCTGATAAATTGCCCCCAAAAAAACTGATTTTCTGGCAGTGCCCCTCCCGAGACTGGACTCTGGATCCGCCCCTGCAAGCACGGAGGTGGAAACATTATGCTTTGGGGTTGTTTCTCTGCTAAAGGTACAGGCCGGGTTTGCCGCATTGAGGGGCCATTGGACAGGGCCATGTATTGTAAAATCTTGGATGAGAACCTTCTTCCCTCAGCCAGAACACTGAAGATGGGTCGTGGATGGGTCTTCCAGCTTGACAATGACCCAAAACATACCGCCAAGGCAACAAAGGAGTGGCTCAAGAAGAAGCACATTAAGGTCATGGAGTGGACCAAAATCCCTCCTGAGATGTGTGCAAACCTGGTAACCAACTACAAGAAATGTCTTATCTATGTGCTTGCCAAGGTTTCTCCACTAAGTACTAAGTCATGTTTTGCTTGGGTGTCAAATACTTATTTTACTCACTGAACTGCAACTCAATTTGTAACCTTTGTAGCACGTGTTTTTTCTGGATTTTTGGTGATCTGTTTTTAATAGAAAAGCAGAGGGACTGGCAGGAACACCAGGGATTTCACACAAAGGAAGTAATACAAAGAGAACAGGATACATGTTCATACAAGTACATGGTACAGCAGGCACATATCAGACGTATGAAATGTTGGCCTTACATACTCTTTAACACTTTTTAAACAGTTACATTATTTTTTCCCTTTTGGGATAAAGGTTTTGCATATATAAATAAAAGCTGACCATTGTAAGCACCCCTGTGTCAGTATTAAATTGTCTGCCTTAACCCTCTATCTGCCACTTTTGCTGGACACCTTTATCCTTTTAACCACTTCAGCCCCGGAGGATTTTACCCCCTTCCTGACCAGAGCACTTTTTGCGATTCGGCACGGCGTCGTTTTAACTGAAAATTGCGCGGTCGTGCGACATTGCAGGAAAGGGGACGGCGCCCATGCATTAAAAGAACATACATTTTGTTTGGGTGCAACGTCGCACGACCGCGCAATTGTCAGCCATATCGCAAAAAGTGCTCTGGTCAGGAAGGGGTAAATTCTTCCGGGGCTGAAGTGGTTAACCACTTCAGCCCCCAGAAGGATTTGCCCCCTTATGCATTGATTACTGTGTAAATGACACTGGCAGGGAAGGGGTTAACCACTAGGGGGCAGTGAAGGGGTTAAGTGTGTCCTAGGGAGTGATTCTAACTGTTAGGGGGCTGGGCTTTAACACACAGGACAGTGATCACTGCTCTTGATGACAGAGAGCTGTGATCTCTGCCCTGTCACTAGGCACAACGGGGAAATGCTTTGTTTACAAAAGCATCTCCCCGTTCTTCCTCTCCGTGACACGATCGTGGGCACCCGGCGGACATCAAGTCCGTGGGGAGGGGGGCAGAGTAGCCAACTAGTCTGTTTCTGGAGGTCCGGGGGAGGGCAGATGCATGCTGTGAAAACGACTTTGTCCTTCTGTAATTAATCTTTTGCAGTCCAGGTCTGGGGTTCCCTTGCGGCATTGATCACGGGGGGGTGGCTGCTGGCCGCAGGTTACTGAACTGTATACTGTGTGCAATATACGTGGGTGTACCAATGTCCCCATCTATCACAGCTGTCAGATCATGGTGGTACATGCTTCCTGCTGGAATTGCAATTCACTTTGATTAGTGACAGTACTATAAGGTTTCAGAGGGGTGTTGTCCATCGCTGGAGGTCCGTGGGAGGAGAGGCGCATAGTGGTAGTCCAAGTTACCTTGCAGCATGGATCACGGGGGGTGAGGTAGACCATGGATCATCTCCCTGCATTAGGGGGGTAGACCATAAGTCATCTCCCTGCATTAGGAGGGGTAGACCACAGGTCATCTCTCTGCATTAGTGAATCTGATTGCCAGATGTCTTCAGCTGGGAGGAACAGAAAAGGGTGGGGGGGGCTGGTTGGTGTCTCAGCTCCGCTGTCATGGTCATGTTGCGATTCATGCGATTGGTCATATCATTTCTGGCATAGTGTTTTGTCACAACTTGACGTGTTCCAGGCATAGCGTGTCCAGTCGTAGCATGTTCAGATCATAGCGTGTTCAGTTATGGCGTGTTCCAGTCATAGCGGGGTTGTCATAACGTGCTCAGTCATAACGTGTTCAGTCATAACATGTTCAGTCATAACGTGTTCCAGTCATAGCATGTTGAGTCATAGCGGGGCTATCATAATGTGTTCAGTCATAGCGGGGCTGTCATAATGTGTTCAGTCACAGTGGGGCTGTCATAATGTCTTCAGTCATAGCGTGTTCAGTCATAGCGTGTTCAGTCACAGCCTGTTCAGTCATAGTGGGTTCCTGTCATAGCGGCTCTGTCATAGCGGGTGCTGTCATAGCGGGGCTGCCATAGCATGTTCAGTCATAGCGTGTTCAGTCATAGCGGGTTCCAGTCAGAGCAGTTCTGTCATAGCGTGTTCCAATCATAGCGGGTTCTGTCACAGCAGTTCTGTCATAGCGGGTGCTGTCATAGTGGATCGGTCACATTGGTTCTGTCAGAGTGTGTTCTATCATAGCGTGTTCTGTCACATCGGTTTCTATCGTAGCGTGTTTCTGTCATAGTGTGTTTCTGTGATAGCGTGTTTCTGTCATATCGTTTATGTCGTAGCATGTTCTGTCATAGCATGTCGATGCCATGCAGTTATGGCATACACCAATAGCCATTTCATCTTCGTTTGTTTCCATGTCTCATCGTACCTTTCGTTCAGGTTTCTTTGTATACCTGGGTTTAGTTAGCTAGTACTCACATCTCAGGATCTGTCACGTCTACAGATCCATATGGGCTGAGGTTTCGTTTTTAAATGATTGTTGACCACAATCTTCCCATCCGTATACCACACGTCATACGATGCACGTTTTCATTTCATTACACCTGTACGACTACCCACCACGGTCTGTGGGTACATTAGCCCTGAGTATTCAGTTTTAGTTACCTGTCTTTGCGCTGCAGGTTACTTGGGCTCACTTACTACATACACTAGGGTGGGGGTCATCATCAGGTTCACTCACGCGCTGTGGTCTTGTCATTTTTGCTTACGTCCTCATACTCAGGTAGGCACAGAGGGGGATGTTGTTCTCAAGTATGGTTGTCTGTTGTCACTTTCTCTAGTTTGTGTGTCCTTGGGTTTAGGCATGCCGCACGTTTCAGAAGCAACTAATTCACGTTCATCCCCTCAACCCCATGTGGGGGTTCAGAGCATGGTAGTACTCCGTCATGAAGGAGTTTGTCGATACTTAAGCAGACAGCGGAGCTTTGTCACAGGGTTTCCTTTCCCGGCCTCAGCCGGGAAGCAGGTACACTTCGGATTGTTTTCAATTCTCCCATTCACCAGCATGGAACATGCTCTGGGCATTATGGGCATTATTCTTTAACCTCCCTGGCGGTATGATTATTTCAGATTTTAGGTGCTGAAAGTGGTACCATTATTTTGCACAGAAATTTGGCGTTTTATATTGTAGGCCTGTAATTCTTAGGAATAGTTCACTTAAATCTGTCCAAACAAGAGTCTAGTAGACATCCCGGGTATGATAAAGTTTGAAAAACGAAATAAAAAATTATAACATAATAAATAACTATAAATAATTATAACAAATAATAATATAATAATAATAAAAATTATATAATAATGTAATCAAATCAAAAACACTGAAATTTGCTCAGTTGCAGAATTGTAGCTTTTGTTACTTTTAGTGTTTGATGACGGATCTCCTCACAAATCACTATCGCTCAATTCTGCAAGTGATTATAATTTATTATCGCTTTTTTCTAGCTGGTCTAAAACCACTTTTGATGTAAAGAGACAGTTTTGGTTGCTATGGACAATCTCCAGTTTCCTGGCAGAAAGAACAGTTTTATATATATAAAACTGCATGCAGGACACTGGGCAGACCACTAGGGACAAAGGGGATGTGTTATTATTTGATACAGTACTGTAATCTGTAAGATTACAGTATACTGTATCTATACTGTGTGTTTCACTTTTGAATTTACCGCCGAACTCCGTCCCCGTGCGTCGCAACGCTCGCAGGGAACGGAGCTCGGCACTGTGAATCGAGCGAGACACAGCGGCTCGCCGATCACAGCGGGGAGACATCGCAGGATCCAGGAGACAAGGTAAGTAAACTCTTCCTGGATCCTGCGATGCGACCCCGAGTCTGGCTCGGGGATACCGCTTTTGGTATGAAAAATCCACCCCGAGCCAGACTCGGGAATACTGCCAGGGGGGTTAAAGCAGATTCAGGTGGGCAATATATGTGCTCCATGGCCTGTTACGATTGTAAGACAGGATGGAGGTGATCGAAGCTTACTCTGTCAGAGGTGGGGTGTCAGCGTAGCCCCAGCTCCTGCTCTTCCTACATTCCTGACGGCAAGGTCAGCATCCCCTCAGTCCACTGGTCTTGTCAAGCCTTCTGGTTAATATGTCTGAGCAAAGTATGTTCCTTGTCAGGAGCTGTGTTGGAATCTCCCATTCTCGGCCTTCAGACAGCTGAAGGATTTTCAGGCCTGCACATGGACCTCATCACTATCTCGTCAGAGTCTTTTATATGTAGTATCTTGGTTTCAGCAGACAATCATGCTTTCGTTGTCAATTAAGTTACTGGAGGCAGTAAGGGGTGCTTGGCCTGGTTCTTCGCCTTTGTTCTGGAGGTGGTGGGTCGGCCCACCTGGGGTGTCCAGTGGCAAGTTTCCGGTATCGTTTATTACATTTTGGCTGCACTCTTTCCTGTGGAAATTTTAGGTACTCGTCCGTGGATTTGACGGTTCAGCGCTTTTCTACAGTTGGGGGGGGGGGGGGGGGTATTGGCTATCCAAGCTGATATCACCAATGCTCGAAGCTAATTCCATCAGACCTGCCCGTTGGTAGGGCAAGATAAAGGGTGCAGATGTCGTTTCAGTAGTCCTTGCTTTGACACCTTTGCCAGGCTCTTAATTGGATCTTGGGTACCTGCATGGGGGGTCAGGGGTTAATTCATTTAGCTGATTTCCTGTTGCGTGGAGACCCTGGTTTCTGCCCAGCGATCTGCAGTCTCTCTTAGGGTATGTGCTGAACCAACGTCCCCTTGACGGCCCACAAAATATCATTATTATTCTGGGTTCCACTCTCGGCTCTAACCTCTTAATTGCGAGGTTGCCTGGAAGACTGGTCAGGTAAGTCAGACCATTCAACTTTTGCCCAGTCCCCAGCCTGTTCAAAAGGGGGGCTTACAGACACTTTGGGTATGCTGAATCATGCCATAAGATTTATTCCTGAGGATGGAGTCTGGCCTTCCTTCCCCTGTTCAGGACGCCGACTCGGTTGTCAGCATTAGCGTAGCATAAGGGGTTGCAGAAAAAAGAGAGACCTCCACCATGACAAATGTAGAGTATGGTGGTCCCATCCCTGGTGCAATGGAACAAGAAAAAATACCCCCTGAATGGGATTTTGACAGACCACCAACTCTATGATAAAAATATCTTTTAATGAGTAAAAAGACGTGTTCTGTCTACACATTACATGGATACATCAAACAAAAAACAAAACAGAAAATGCACAATAACAGATCATCATATGCACTCTCCAAGGGGTGATGTACCCTGATACCCGACGCGTTTCCAGTACTCAGATACCTTCATCAGGGTCTGAGAGTTGGGTATATTTACAAATGTTTTAATTCAAATGGAATGATTCCATGTATAAGGAGTGCCAGAGGTGATTCAATCAAGCAAAGTATTCAAAGGGCGCCAGACCATGATGATGTTAGAGATTTGAGTGCACACCAATTCCAGCATCAGTAAATATGAATCCGGGGTGCATGGGACCGACTGTCGTTCAAGCCCAAAGTATGGGCTAGATAACGGGCGGACAAATATCCAAGCGTCCCTGGACGGACATGTCCTGTAGGTGTCTGGGTCCAGTGTACGGCATGCCTCCTGTGTGTGAGTGCCTAAAGGTACAGGGGTAAAATAAAACTCATATTTGATTGAAAATAAATGAGGGAAATGTCCGCTGACAGGTAAGGTTGCAGTCTGAAATCTTTTATTATACATGAGAAAGAGTTTCATTCTGAATGAGTGTCAGTCAACAACATAATGTGTGGGTGGTTATGTGCTACCACTGGCAGCCCTACTGCCCTACACCACGGCTTGTGTTGGCTATGCAGAAATCTGGCCTTGGGTATCAGTGCATCGTTACTTTCTGTAACTAAACAACCTTTGTGCAGAATCTGGTGCAGCTGTGCATGGGAGCCAATCAGCTTCTAACTTCAGCTTCTTCAATGAAGCTTTGACGATAAAACCTGAAAGCTGATTGATTTCTATGCAGAGCTGCACCAAATTTTGCATTCTCCAGTTTTAGTAAATAACCCCCAATGTTACTTTAATTCATAAAATATGCTTTGGTTATGTGGCATATCAGTTTCAATAACATTGTATCAGGTTTCAGCTTTTATACTAAAATTCACAGTTCTAACATTTTATAGATCATATTTGTTCATATCTCTTCCACTAAATTTTCTTTTTAAAATCTTTCTTGATTAAGCTGTCCCCAGGACCTGGGATTTAAATTACACTCTCATCATAACTTAAGCTGAAAAAGGCAGTGATTGTTTTAAGTATGGGTTTCAATATATTCAGCTGCATATTGTTCCCAGTATTTCATGCTAACAAGTGTTAGTGCACATAAATTTCAGGCCCTATGCTTGTTTATTCAGTTACTGTATATACAATGCAGCAAAAATCTCTTTTCTATTTTCACCTTACTAATGTGGGCAGAAATACCAGGGTTTTTTCAACAGGCTACTAATACAGTTCATGAATTTAAATATATATACAGCACTTATATGTTCTATACAGGGTCATCTTTAACACAGGGCAAAAGGGACAGCTGCCCCAGGCTCAGTCATTGTTGTGGGGCCCAAAGCAGCTGCCCCTTGAGCCCGCACTGCCTGCAAATAGTTGATAAATGGATTTGGCTATCATTCAGAAGATAAGGGTGGAATCGAATGTTGGGGCACTGGTGATTGGTTGAGTGTTATGTCTGCAGCCTGTGAGGTGACTTGCCAGCTTGGTAAAGTAAACCTTGTCCGGGGAGAGTGTCTGTTAGTCCCGGGAAAAGTCACACTGGTGCCTCTACCTCACCATGTCCAACAAGCAGTAGAACATCGGTTTGCTGAAGAACGTCTTAACCGGAGGGTTTGGTGGGGTGTGCCTGGTGTTCACCTGACATCCTCTTGACCAGTGGTGGCCGGTCCAAAAGGGGTGCCCCCCCCCCCCCAAAGTTCCCAACGTTAGTTTGCCAAAGAAGAAAGCTACTTTAACATGTTAAAAACTGTAAGTCATATTATCATTTATTGAAAAAAGAAATCGTTCATATGTGTGTGCACTGTGTGGGATGCCGGACTAATGGGTGTCTATTAGGTCTGTAAATGTGGTGTGAGCATGTGATTTGAGGCTGAGGCTCTAATTGGCTTGTTTCAGGTTGTCCTCGGGGTACAGAGCACTGTGCCCCAAGCCCTCCCACTTTTGATTGTAGCAAATCAATCACGTTACTTCCGGCTTCTCGTCCTGTGGAACGCAAGGCATCCTCTGGTAAGTGCAAACTTGGAGGGGTTTGTTTGTGCCCCCCCTGAAAATTTTTAGCACCAGCCACCACTGCTGTGGACACTATCAAGGTGAGACCGCTGAGTGGTGGGGGGGGGGGGGGGGGGCGGATGCATGGGTCTGTGGAGGGAGGGAAGGGGGTCCTGTGTAATGATGGGAGTAGTATGCGGAAGGGGATCCTGTGTACTGATGGGGGTAGTGTAGGAGAGGGGGGTCCTGTGTAATAATGGGGAGTAGTATGGGGGAGGGGCCTTTGTGTAATGATGGGGGTAGTATGAGGGAGGGCGTCTTGTGTAATGATGGGGGAGGGGGTCCTGTGTAATGATGGGGGTAGTATGGGGGAGGGATCCCGTGTAATGATGGGGGGGCAAGAAAATGTTTGCCCAGGGTCTAATCAATATTTAAGACGCCCCTGGTTCTATATCTGTACATTTAGGATCTGTGAGCCATCATCATCAAATATGTTATCCATTACATTTACATTTGCTACAAAATGAAAGTGTATCTCATATAAGCTTTAACATAATAATGGCATTTCAAAAATAATTGTCAATGAGTTAATTGCCAGCTTTCATTAAAATACAAATACGTAATAATAAAATAAAATAAAAAATAATACCCGCTGGTCCTGCCATGAATTTTCTTGTTTGGGCACCTATTGTTACAGGGCAACAATGCTTTGTCCCTGTTTTGTCCCAGGCATGCTTCACTGTTGCCACCATTAGGAAATCTAAGGTAAGAAATGTCATGCAAGCATCCCTCCAAATGCATGTGGACAGGAAGTGGCTGCAAAGAGGTAGTACTGAGATGCAAATTTAGGATGAACAAAGTTGACAAGTACTTTAGTTTTAAAAATGGCAATTGTTTTGATTAATTTATGGGGTGTTGGGAAATTCGCCTCCTCGTGACAACAGATCAGAAGAGATCTAAGATGGAATTTACTCTCACTTTGGAAAGATTTCCTCTTACTTCCTGTTGTGCTTCCAGGACAGCGAGTAAAGGGAAATCTTACCAACAAAACGCAAACAGAAAGAATAAAACAAGAAGACTATACCCAAAAAAAAGTGTTTATAGATATATCGATCAACCATTTCAGCTCCGATTTACTTTCATGACCAGGCCATTTTTTAATTCTTGGTAATGCGTTACTTTAACTGACATGCGGCCATGCAACACTGTACTCAAATTAAATTTATATAATGTTATTCACACAAAAAGAGCTTTCTTTAGGTGGTATTTGATCACCATTGGGTTTTTTATTTTTTGTGTTATAAACGAAAAAAAGCCTAATCATTTTGAAAAAATAAAACAATCTTTTTTTCTTTTTGTTATAAAAACATATCCAATAAAAAAAATTAAAAAATCTAAAATTTAAACCAATATATGTTCTACTACATATTTTTGGTTAAAAAAAAATCCAATAAGCATATATTAATTGGTTTGCGCGAATGCTATTGCATCTACAAACTATGGTATATACAGTTGTGCTCATAAGTTTACATACCCTGGCAGAATTTATGATTTCTTGGCCATTTTTCACAGATAAACAAAAAACACAAAAACATTTCTTTCACTCATGGTTAGTGTTTGGCTGGAGCCATTTATTAGTAATCAAATGTGTTTACTCTTTTTAAATCATAATGACAACAGAAACTACCCAAATGACCCTGATCAAAAGTTTACATACCCTGGTGATTAAGGGCTGATATAATGCACACAATGCTATATAATAGCACAAGGCTATTAAAGGTAACCATCCTCACCTGTGATCTGTTTGCTTGTAATTAGTGTGTGTGTATAAAAGGTCAATGAGTTTCTGGACTCCTGACAGACCCTTGCATAATTCATCCAGTGCTGCACTGACGTTTCTGGATTCTGAGCCATGGGGAACGCAAAAGAATTGTCAAAGGATCTGCGGAAAAGGTAGTTGAACTGTATAAAACAGGAAAGGGATATAAAAAGATATCCAAGGAATTGAGAATGCCAATCAGCAGTGTTCAAACTCTAATCAAGAAGTGGAAAATAAGGGGTTCTGTTGAAACCAAACCACAGTCAGGTAGACCAACTAACATTTCAGCCACAACTGCCAGGAAAATTGTTTCGGGATACAAAGAAAAACCCACAAATAACTTCAGGTGAAATACAGGAATCTCTGAAAACATGTGGTGTGGCTGTTTCAATAAGGAGGCACTTGAAGAAAGATGGGCCACATGGTCGAGTCGCCAGAAGAAAGCCATTACTACGCAAATGCCCCAAAGTATCCCGCTTACAATATGCCAAAAACAGCACAGAGACAAGCCTAAAACCTTCTGGCACAAAGTTATTTGGAGTGATGAGACCAAAATTTAGCTTTTTGGCCACAACAATAAATGCTACATTTGGAGAGGAGTCAACAAGGCCTGTGATGACAGGTACACCCAGGCCCGGATTGGCCATAGGGCAAACCGGGCAAATGCCCGGTGGGCCGGGGCCGCCGGGCTGCATGTTCTTGCTTGCAGGGACAAGGCAGGCTGCTCTTTAAGTCCGCGCCAGTCCCCCGGCCTTTCCGCGGCCGCCCGGCTTCCAATTCAGCTCAGGCTCAGCCATCGGCAACAGGGGGATGGAAACATGAAGGGGGGAGGAGCTAGAGGAGAAACCTCTCCACGGCCGCCAGTATAGTTCAGCCATTGGTGCCGGGGGCGTGACCACGAAGGGGAGAGGAGTCTGCTGCAGCCGGATCAGAGAGAACGAAGGTAAGTGTGGCGCCCTGTAACCTGAATAGGAGGAGCGGTGGGGGCGGCTGCATATAGAAGAATTATTCTCTCCATCTTCCTCCCGCAGTCTCTGAATGCCTGCCTCTGCTCCTCTCCCTCTCGCAGGCTGTCAGGTACTGCGGGAGGAAGATGGAGAGAATAATTCTTCTATATGCAGCCACCCCCCACCGCTCCTCCTGTCCTGCTTATCTCTGCTGCCCCCACAGTGTTCTCTACCCCCCCACAGTGCTCTCCACTTCCCCCATGCTCTCTGCTGCCCCTCTGTGCCCTCTGCTTCTCTCCATGTGCTCTCCACCTCCCACCCTGTGATATCTACCTCCCCCATGCTCTCCGCTGCCCCCTGTGCCCTCCACTTCTCCCCCAGTGCTATCCAGCCCCCCCTGTGCTCTCCACCTCCCCCCATGCTCTACGCTGCCCCCCTGTGCCCTCCGCCTCTCCCCCTGTGCTCTTCACCTCCCCCAATGCTCTCCTTTCCCCCCATTGCTCTCCAGCCCCCCCAGTGCTCTCCACCTCCCTTCTGTGCTCTCCACCTCCCCCCATGCTCTATGCTGCCCCCCTGTGCCCTCTGTCTCTCCCCCTGTGCTCTCCACTACCCCCCTGTGCCCTCCGTCTCTCCCCCTGTGCTCTCCACTACCCCCCTGTGCCCTCCGTCTCTCCCCCTGTGCTCTCCACTACCCCCCTGTGCCCTCCGTCTCTCCCCCTGTGCTCTCCACTGCCCCCTGTGATATCCACCTCCCCCATGCTCTCCACTGCCCCCCTGTGCCCTCCACTTCTCCCCCAGTGCTCTCCAGCCCCCCCCCTGTGCTCTCCACCTCCACCCAGTGCTCTCTAGTCCCCCGTGCTATCCAGCCCCCGTGCTCTCCTCCTCCCTTCTGTGCTCTTAACATCCCCCATGCCCTATGCTGCCCCCCTGTTCCCTCCGCCTCTCCCCCTGTGCTTTTCACCTCCCCCCATGCTCCACGCTGCCCCCTGTGCCCTCTGCCTCTCCCCCTGTGCTCTCCACCTCCCCCTGGGCTCTTCACCTCCCCCCAATGCTCTCCAGCCCCCCCAGTGCTCTCTAGCACCCCCCCAGTGCTCTCCAGCCCCCCTGTTCTCTCCACCTCCCTCCTGTGCTCTCCACCTCCCCCATGCTCTCCGATGCCCCCCTGTGCCCTCCACTTCTCCCCCAGTGCTCTCCAGCCCACCCAGTGCCCTCTAGCTCCCCCGTGGTATCTAGCCCCCCTGTCTCTCCTCCTCCCTTCTGTGCTCTCCACATCCCCCATGCTCTATGCTGTCCCCCTGTGTCCTCCGCCTCTCCCCCTGTGCTTTTTCACCTCCTCCCATGCTCTACGCTGCCCCCCTGTGCCCTCTGTCTCTCCTCCTGTGCTCCCCACCTCCCCCATGCTCTATGCTGCCCCCCTGTGCCCTCTGCCTCTCCCCCAGTGCTCTTTAGCCCTCCCAGTGCTCTCCAGCCCCCCCTGTGATCTCCACCTCCCCCATGCTCTACGCTGCCCCCCTGTGCCCTACGCCTCTCCCCCAGTGCTCTCCAGCCCCCCCATTGATCTCCGCCTACCCCCTGTGCTCTCCACCTTCTCCCATGCTCTCTGCTGCCCCCCTGTGCCCTCCGCCTCCCCCCAGTGCTCTACAGCCCCCCAGTGATTTCCACCTCCCCCCTGTGCTCTCCACCTCCCCCCTGTGCTCTCCACCCCATGCTCTCCTGCCCTCCCTGTGCTTTACGCCCCACCCTGTGTTTTTGCTTCCCCCTGTGCTCTCCAACCCCCCACCCCCTGTGCTCTCCAGCCCCCCATGCTCTCCGGCCCCCTTGTGCTCTCCTCTTCCTCCCTGTGTTCTCTGCCTCTCCCCTGTGCTCTCTGCCCCCCCATGCTCTCCGCCTCCCCCCACAGTGCTCTCCAGCCCCCCTGTGGTCTCGCCCCACCCCATGTTCTCAAAGTTCTTCCCTGTGCTCTCTGCCCCACCTGCTTTCCCTGTCCCCCTCGCGCCCCCCGCACCTTTGCCGGGTTTCCCCCTCCCCTCTCCTGGGGGATCCGTCAGGATGGAGAGTGGGGAAGGGGCCGGTTAAGATGTCATGGGCTGCTCATTCCAAAATGCCCGGGCCTATTTTTTGTCCCAGTCCGGGCCTGGGTACACCATTCCTACTGTGAAACACGGAGGTGGATCGCTGATGTTTTGGGGATGTGTGAGCTACAAAGGCACAGGAAATTTAGACAAAATTGATGGCAAGATGAATGCAATATGTTATCAAAAAATACTGGAGGAACATTTGCATTCATCAGCCAGGAAACTGCGCATGGGACGTAGCTGGACATTCCAACATGACAATGATCCAAAATACAAGAACAAATCGACCTGTCATTGGCTACAGCAGAATAAAGTGAAGGTTCTGGAGTGGCCATCTCAATCTCCTGACCTCAATATCATTGAGCCACTCTGGGGAGATCTCAAACATGCAGTTCATGCAAGACAGCCTAAGAATTTTCAGGAACTGGAGGCTTTTTGAAAAGAAAATGAATAATTAATTTCATACCACGCTCAAATGTGCAAGTACTATTAAAAATAAATACATTTAAAAATGCGTGATAAAATAATGTTCAAATGTGAATATAAATTTTCAATAAAGTCTAAAAACAGCCACCACCGACGGTTCTTCAATCAAGTGCACAGTGATGAAACAAATTCAGTGACAGAAATGGCAAGTGCCGTCTCCCACCAGTTTAGGCAAACATCCTACTCACCAGATTCATCAGACACCCATGGGAGACGGCACTTTCCATTCCTGTCACTGAATTTGTTTCATCTCTGTGCACTTGATTGAAGAACCGTTGGTGGTGGCTGTTTTTGGACTTTATTGAAAATTTATATATTACATTTGAGCGAGGTATGAAATTAATTATTCATTTTCTTTTCACTATTTGACCTTTGGTTATACTACGAGCTGCTCTATATTTGGTTATATTGATAATTGTGGTGTCCAGGGTGCGCGGCTTAGAGGTTTTTTTAACCTTTATTTTACACTGAAGGCTTTTTGCCAATAGGTATGGGCAGATTTACCATCTGAGAAGATAAAGAACCTCACCCACAAATACCACAAAAGACTTCAAGCTGTCATTGATGTTAAAGGGGGCAATACACAGTATTAAGAACTGGGGTATGTAAACTTTTGATCAGGGTCATTTGGGTAGTTTTTGTTGTCATTATGATTTAAAAAGAGTAAACACAGTTGATTGACAATAAATGGCTTCAGCCAAACTCTAACCATGAGTGAATGACGAATGACGGCTACAGCGCGGACCTGCTTTGCCGGGAGTACATCTATTGACGTCCTCCCGTGCCCGAGCGGCCTGCGCGCCCCTTGCAGGGCGCGCGCTCTGTGATCAGCGAGTTTATGAGACTCGCTGGATCACAGATCGGAGTAAGAGGTCGATCCCGACCCCTTAACACGTGATCAGCTGTCAGCCAATGACAGCTGATCATGTGATGTCAACAGAGCCGGTAATTGGCTATTTTTTCTCCTCGCGATGACAGTGTGAGGAGAAAAAAAAAAAGCCGATCACCGGCGGCTGTGAGAGGGACATCATGGCGAGCTGCCGCCAGATCCTCAGAGCCCACCTGTTCCCCCTGCCAGTGCCACCTAGCAGTAGGCAACAGTGCCGCCTACTAGTGCCCACCAGCGCTACCCATCAGTGCCCACAGTGCCACCCATCATTGCCCACAGTGCCACCTATCAGTGCCCACAATCAGTGCCTCAACAACAGTGCTGCACATCAGTGCCACCTATCAGTGTCACCTACAAGTGCCCATCAGTGCCGTCCATCAGTGCCCATCAGTGCCACCCATCCATGCCACCCATCAGTGCCACCATTAAGGGCCCATCAGTGCCATCTTATCAGTGGCCATCAGTGCCGCCTTATCTGTGCCCATCAGTACCGCCTTATCTGTCCCCATCAGTGCTGCCTTATCTGTGCCTATCAGTGCAGCCTATCAGTGCCCACCAGTGCCGCCTCATCAGCGCATATCAATGAAGGAGAAAAATTAGCTGTTTGCAAAATTTTATAACAAACTATTAAACATGATTTTTTTTAACCCCAGCTGTGATTAACCACTTCAGCCCCGGAAGGTTTTACCCCCTTCCTGACCAGAGCACTTTTTACAATTCGGCACTGCGTCGCTTTAACTGCTAATTGCGCGGTCATGCAATGCTGTACCCAAACGAAATTTGCGTCCATTTCTTCCCACAAATAGAGCTTTCTTTTGATGGTATTTGATCCCCTATTTTTTGCGCTATACACGGAAAAAGACCGAAAATTTTGAAAAAAAATGATATTTTCTACTTTTTGTTCTAAAAAAAATCCAATAAACTCAATTTTAGTCATACATTTAGGCCAAAATGTATTCGGCCACATGTCTTTGGTAAAAAAAATGTCAATAAGTGTATATTTATTGGTTTGCGCAAAAGTTATAGCGCCTACAAACTAGGGTACATTTTCTGGAATTTACACAGCCTTTAATTTATGACTGCCTATGTCGTTTCTTGAGGTGCTAAAATGGCAGGGCAGTACAAAACCCCCACAAATGACCCCATTTTGGAAATTAGACACCCCAAGGAAATTGCTGAGAGGCATGTTGAGCCCATTGAATATTCATTTTTTTTGTCCCAAGTGATTGAATAATGACAAAAAAAAAAAAAAAAAATTACAAAAAGTTGTCACTAAATGATATATTGCTCACACAGGCCATGGGCATATGTGGAATTGCACCCCAAAATACATTTAGCTGCTTCTCCTGAGTATGGGGATACCACATGTGTGGGACTTTTTGGGAGCCTAGCCGCGCACGGGGCCCCGAAAACCAATCACTGCCTTCAGGATTTCTAAGGGCGTACATTTTTGATTTTACTTCTCACTACCTATCACAGTTTTGAAGGCCATAAAATGCCCAGATGGCATAAACCCCCCCCAAATGACCCCATTTTGGAAAGTAGACACCCCAAGCTATTTGCTTTGAAGCATGTTGAGTCCATGGAATGTTTTATATTTTGACACAAGTTGCGGGAAAGTGACAAATTTTTTGTATTTTTTTTTGCACAAAGTTGTCACTAAATGATATATTGCTCACACAGGCCATGGGCATATGTGGAATTGCACCCCAAAATACATTTAGCTGCTTCTCCTGAGTATGGGGATACCACATGTGTGGGACTTTTTGGGAGCCTAGCCGCGTACGGGGCCCCGAAAACCAATCACTGCCTTCAGGATTTCTAAGTGCGTACATTTTTGATTTTACTCCTCACTACCTATCACAGTTTCGGAGGCCATGGAATGCCCAGGTGGCACAAACCCCCCCCCCCCCAAATGACCCCATTTTGGAAAGTAGACACCCCAAGCTATTTGCTGAGAGGCATGGTGAGTATTTTGCAGCTCTCATTTGTTTTTGAAAATAAAGAAAGACGAGAAAAAAATTTGTACTGCTAAAATTACTGCCCTCGATCTGACGTTCGCGGTGATACCTCACATGCATGGTGCAATTGCTGTTTACATTTGACGCCAGACCGACGCTTGCGTTCGCCTTAGCGCGAGAGCAGGGGGGACAGGGGTGCTTTTTTTTTGCTTTTTTTTTTTTATTTATTATTATTTTTTTTTTTATCTTATTTTTAAACTGTTCCTTTCATTTTTTTTTTTTTAATCATTTTTATTGTTATCTCAGGGAATGTAAATATCCCCTATCATAGCAATAGGTAGTGACAGGTAATCTTTTTTGCAAAAATTGGGGTCTATTAGACCTTGATTTCTCCTCTGCCCTCAAAGCATCTGACCACACCAAGATCGGTGTGATAAAATGCTTTCCCAATTTCCCAATGGCGCTGTTTACATCCGGCGAAATCTAAGTCATAAAATGCTCATAGCTTCCGGTTTCTTAGGCCATAGAGATGTTTGGAGCCACTCTGGTCTCTAAACAGCTCTATGGTCAGCTGGCTGAATCACCGGCTGCATTTTCAGGTTCCCTGTTGAGACAGGAGAGCCAGAGAAAAACACGGAAGACGTTGGGGGGGGGGGGCATTCCCTCCCACTGCTTGTAAAAGCAGTCTAGCGGCTAATTAGCCGCTAGGATTGCTTTTACATGAAAGCCGACCGCTGGCTGAAAAGAATGATACCAAGATGATACCTAAACCTGCAGGCATCATTCTGGTATAACCACTCAAAGTCGTGAATGGCGTACCTGAAGACAAAAAAATGGTTAACAATAAAGCACAGTAAACGGTAAAGTATAAAAAATTGCATACCTGAAAAGCAAACATGATAAAACATAATAACAATAAAACATTGCAGAATAGAATACAGTAAAAAAGAGCAGAACAATAGAGAGAATAGAGAGAGAGAGAACAATAAAACGACAACTATTTTTTTTTATTTTATATATTTTTTTTTTTTACACTTTTTTTGTAACTAACTTTTATAACTGTAACCGGTTCCAGGTTCGGGTCTCTCAAAATGCGATGGCATCTTGGGAGATCCTGTGAAATGGCGCCTAGTCTGTGCAATGCTGTACCCTACGCTAATACTCAACTAGTGCACAGTAGCGTTCAAAACATTCACCAATGCAAAGACCAGGATTGTCGGGACAGGAGGGACAATAATAGCGGGTGTCACGCCTATATCTGCGCTTGCTGCAGACACGACATCTTTTTTGGGGGGGTTTGTTGGGTAGGGGTACTCGGGAGGACATAAAGAAAATGCCTCTCATGCAGCCGACTGCATTTGGTTGGGGATGTGAATGGGGGAAGTACGGGCGCTGCAGAAGTGGTGGGTTCCCCATTAGGATTGGCGAATGCAGCAGGAAGGGCACTATGGGCACGACGGGCCTGTGTTTGTCTTTTTGGTGGCAGCGGGACACTACTTGTGCTTGCCACCTCACCAGCTTGAACTGCACTTATGGGACTCGCCACGTCACCAAGTGTTACTGCAGTGCTGGTTTGACTACGACCGGGGTGTACTAGGCCACTGGTGCTTGCCAGTTCACCAAAACGCTACCAAAAAAACTGTTAGCGATCGCAGGGATCAGGCCTGACTCTGCGAACGCTGCAGTTATGCGTTTAGTGTTTTGTAAGTGACAGTGATCGATCGATACTGCACTTGGGTGGGCTGGGCCGGGCGGAGGGGCAAAACGCAGGTGCTAGCAGGTATCTGGGCTGATCCCGCTAACACTGCGTGTTTGGGAACCCTAAACTGCTGGGGACGCTAGTATAGATCTGATCGGATCAGATATTGATCCGTTCAGATACTATACCACTAAGGGAGGTGTACGGTGCGTGCGTGGGTGTTAGCGGTACTGGCGCTAACCTGACGCTGCCTGGGGCTTGTGCTTGCCAGTTCACCAAAACGCTACCAAGAAAACTGTTAGCGATCGCAGGGATCAGGCCTGACTCTGCGAACGCTGCAGTTATGCGTTTAGTGTTTTGTAAGTGACAGTGATCGATCGATACTGCACTTGGGTGGGCTGGGCTAGGCCGGGCGGAGGGGAAAAATGCAGGTGCTAGCAGGTATCTGGGCTGATCCCGCTAACACTGCGTTTTTGGGAACCCTAAACTGCTGGGGACGCTAGTATAGATCTGATCGGATCAGATATTGATCCGTACAGATACTATACCACTAAGGGGGGCGTATGCTGCGTGCGTGGGTGTTAGCGGTACTGGCGCTAATCTGACGCTGCCTGGGGCGACGCATATCACCGCCGGGCGATCAGGGGGCTAAACCTTTATTCGGTAATAAACGGCGGGTGCCCTGACACTATAAAAAATAAACGAACTAACCAGCGTCACCCGTAACGGTTATACGGTGATCAGTGGTGAAAGGGTTAACTAGGGGGCAATCAAGGGGTTAAAACATTTATTAGATAGTATATGGGGGTCCCTGACGCTATAAAACGCTGACGGCGAACCTAAATATTTACCTAACTAGTGTCACCAGCGACCCTAATACAGCGATCAGAAAAATGATCGCTTAGTGACACTGGTGACAGGGGATGATCAAGGGGTTAAAACTTTATTAGGGAGGGTTAGGGGTGTACCCTAGACCTACAGGGGGTAATACTCACTGCCCTAACACTGTAACTGTCACAAACTGACACCAATCAGTAATCAGAAAAAAAAAAAAAATACTGCTTAGTGTCAGTTTGTGACAGGGGGGGGGGATCGGGGGGGGGATCGGGGGGGGGTCGGGGGTGTTTTATGTGCCTGGCATGTTCTACTGTGTGTTTGTGTTGTGTGCACTTACATGTCTTCTCTCCTCGGCGCTGGAACGGAAACTGCCAAGCCGAGGAGAGATGACATCACATCCTCTGCCTGTGTGAAACTACACACAGGCAGGGGAGGATTCCGATTGGCTGGGATCGATCGCGAGGGGGGGGGGCCACGATCGGATGGTCTCCCCCTCGCCTCCCAACGCTCCCAGTGAAATGCCGACTGCCGCTGGCACCGGGGGGGGGTCCGATCGGACCCCCCGCCCGCGGGAGGCAGATCACGTATGGGTACTTGATTCTGCCTGCCCGTGCCATTCTGCCGCAGTATATCTGCGTTAGGCGGTCAGCAAGTGGTTAAATACCACCAAAAGAAAGCTCTATTTGTGGGGAAAAAATGATAAAATATTTCATTTGCGTACAGTGTTCTATGACCGTGCAATTGTCATTCAAAGTGCGTCAGCACTGAAAGCTGAAAATTGGTCTGGGCAGGAAGGGGGTTTAAGTGCCCAGTAAGCAAGTGGTTAATATAAGATGACCTCAGATATAAAAAAAGGTCTTAATTATTATCAAGAGTATAGTTTTTAAATAAAATAAATAAATAAATAATTTATTTATTATAGAATCGAAAATCTTATACTACATATTGGAACTATGTACTGGGCATGCACCTCTCGATCTTGCGCATGCGCGATGCACCTGTGGCCGTAGCGCCGAAGTTGCCATAACAACGGGCGGTGACGGAGGAAGGTCCCACCCAGTTGTTATGGCAACCTAGATAGATCTGCCTTAAATCGGGTCATTTCCTGTTTCCTGAAAATTTTTTGACACACTCCTGCCCACTGACTCCTGGGAAATGATGACTCACATTTCCCGGGAGCACAGACGAGGGAGGAAGTGATACGGAGCGCCGCGGACCCGGAAGTGGCAGATTAGGAGCCACCACATAGCAACAAGGCATTTCTGGTGAGTAAAAAAGTTTTTTTCAATCCAAATGTATTTTATTACTAGTAAAGGACTCTGAATATGTAAAACAAAATTTCAGGGTGGAACTCCACTTTAAGAACTAGCAAACTGTAATATATACAGTGTTTTGTTTTTAGGTTTAGGTACACTTTACAACTGACTTCCAGGCAAACAGCTAAATATTCATATGAAATAGGCACACTAAAGCTGTTTTACTTGACACAGGATTTGTATTTTTGTCCATCTAGTCCTGAGATTTACACAGCTCTGCCACACAGTACAGCCCTATACGCAGGAGAACTGATCTATCTCTACTGCAGTTAAATTTGTTCTTCCCCCTGACTGCAACCTGGACAGTGAAAAGAGATTTATAAGATTGTTTATCTCATTTCTCTGTTTCTTTGCTCTCTCCTCCTATCATCCATTCCTTGTTAACAGGTGGGAACTGCGACACAACTGATTGGTTCCTTGTGTTGCTTCTCCCTATCTGAGCCCTGCTGTACAGGGGATTGCAGGAGGATGATACTAAGTCAAATTCAGGTACTTAGGCTATGTTTCCACTATTGCGTCCCCAAAGTCGCGCGATTTTGCCGCGATTTTTTACCGCGATTTTACCGCGACTTTTTTACCGCGATTTGAAGCAATGCCTGTGTCTATGGACCACAAGTCGCATCAAAGTGGGACCAAAGTAGTGCAGGGACTACTTTGAAGTCGCTGCGACTTGAAGTCGCACATATATGAACGGTACTCATTGGAAATCATGGGGTACAATTTGTCATGCGACTTTTCAGTCCCAAGTCGCATGAAAAGTCGCACTAGTGGAAACATAGCCTTACACTGCTTTCATTAAAAGAGCTGAGGGGAAATTTTTCCCAACCTGTTCTGGAGACAACTGTCTAAGCTAAGGGTACATTTATATTTTTATGTGTATTCCAACAACGCTCAAAAATTCACAGCCCTTCTGCAGGAGTAGAGCAGTGCCATTAATTCTTAACAGTACCCTACCCCTCTTTCCAACACATAACACATATTACCATATACCAAAACGCATGATAACATACAATGTTTTAAAATCGTAATGCTCTTCTTTTGCACATTTCCTGCATATGGGGCAACCCATTGAATTGAATGGGCTACCCTAAACGCAACATGCTGAAATGTGCCAGACATGTGAACAGTCCATTGTACCTGCATGGTGTGAACGGAGGCTAAGTGGAGATTTTGTTAAATTTAGAGAGATTTCCTTTCACTGCCTTTTGTGTCTCCAGAACACTAAGTCAAGGGAAATCTCCCCAAAGGGACACAAACAGCAAAAAAACACGACAGCAATCATACCCTGCTCTATAAAAAATAATAACATTTATTTGACTTTACATACATTTTATGCAATATTTCCATTTTATCTTGTATGCCTACCATGAGCAGGGAATATAGTTTGCTCCCTGTTCATGTGCTGTGTCATAGGTGTGGACAGCCTACTGCATTAGGGTGTGCACCCCAAAGCTCAAACACACATGTGTGTGTATATATGGGCAGTAGGGCAATGGACAGTGTCAGTAGGGCAAAGGACAGTGTCAGTAGAGCAAAGGACAGTGTCAGTAGAGCAATGGACAGTGTCAGTAGAGCAATGGACAGTGTCAGTAGAGCAATGGACAGTGTCAGTAGAGCAATGGACAGTGTCAGTAGAGCAATGGCCAGTGTCAGTAGAGCAATGGACGATGTCAGTAGGGCAATGGAGAGTGTCAGTAGAGCAGTGGACGATGTCAGTAGGGCAATGGAGAGTGTCAGTAGAGCAGTGGACAGTGTCAGTAGGGCAGTGGACAATGTCAGTAGAGCAGTGGACAGTGTCAGTAGGGCAGTGGACAATGTCAGTAGAGCAGTGGACAGTGTCAGTAGAGCAGTGGACAGTGTCATTAGGGCAATGGACAGTGTCAGTAGAGCAGTGGACAGTGTCAGTAGAGCAGTGGACAGTGTCAGTAGGGCAGTGGACAATGTCAGTAGAGCAGTGGACAGTGTCATTAGGGCAATGGACAGTGTCAGTAGGGCAGTGGACAATGTCAGTAGAGCAGTGGACAGTGTCAGTAGGGCAGTGGACAATGTCAGTAGAGCAGTGGACAGTGTCAGTAGAGCAGTGGACAGTGTCATTAGGGCAATGGACAGTGTCAGTAGAGCAGTGGACAGTGTCAGTAGGGCAGTGGACAATGTCAGTAGAGCAGTGGACAGTGTCAGTAGAGCAGTGGACAGTGTCATTAGGGCAATGGACAGTGTCAGTAGAGCAGTGGACAGTGTCAGTAGGGCAATAGACGATGTCAGTAGGGCAATGGACAATGTCAGTAGGGCAATGGACAGTGTCAGTAGAGCAGTGGACGGTGTCAGTAGGGCAATGGACAGTGTCAGTAGAGCAGTGGACGGTGTCAGTAGGGCAATGGACAGTGTCAGTAGGGCAATGGACAGCATTAGTAGAGCAGTGGATGGTGTCAGTATGACAATGGACGGTGTCAGTAGAGCAGTGGACCATGTCAGTAGAGCAGTGGACAATGTCATTGGGGCAGAGATTTGTGTCAGTAGTTTATTTTTATTATAACTTTTTTACAATTTTAACATTTTTTACAATATTTTTTACAATAATTTATTATTATTATTTATTTTTTTTACAATTTTTTAGGAGCCATATTGGGAGGCTTTGGTGAAATATCAGTCCCCTGATGTCTCACTTTTGAGACAGAGAAAAGGACTCAGGACAGAGATTCCCCAGTCTCTTTCTCTGCATCCAAGCAGCAGGGGAAATCTGTACATTACAGCATGATTAGGATGTGCCCAGGCACACCTGGCACACCCTGTGCTCACGCCTATGTGCTGTGTATTGTTTCACCATCTTTAAATCCGAACTCCAGCCTTACCTTAATGCCCCGTACACACGGTCGGACATTCCGACAACAAAATCCATGGATGTTTTCCGACGGACGTTGGCTCAAACTTGTCTTGCATACACACGGTCACACAAAGTTGTCGGAAAATCCGATCATTCTGAACGCAGTGACGTAAAACACGTACGTCGGGACTATAAACGGGGCAGTAGCCAATAGCTTTTATCTCTATATTTATTCTGAGCATGCGTGGCACTTTGTGCGTCGGATTTGTGTACACACGATTGGAAACTCCGACAACGGATTTTGTTGTCGGAAAATTTTATAGCCTGCTCTCAAACTTTGTGTGTCAGAAAATCCGATGGAAAATGTGTGATGGAGCCTACACACGGTTGGAATTTCCGACAACAAGCTCCTATCACACATTTTCCGTCGGAAAGTCCGATCGTGTGTACGGGGCATTAGTCTTGTGCAGTACAGGTTTCTTTCCTGTATTGAAATTACATACCCTGACTGTACACTGTGATCTTTTCCCAGTGTGCATTAGAAGCTGCAGCAAGTTCGATAAAGCCTGTCTCATTTCCTGGCTGGAGGATGTACAGCATCATATAGCCCTTTCCTACGCAGCCAAACTGTCTCTGGAACACTCCTTTCATTCATTGGATTTCAATTTTTTCATCATGGAGGCTCAGTGCCACATATAGACTTTACCTAGGGTGGTCAGCATGCAGATCCTACTGCAAGAATCTTAGCTCAGGGCTCCTAAGAGGAGTACAGTATTAGGACAGGGTGCTGTGATGTTTTCAGGAAGCGATGCACAGTCCCCTGATGCCGCTTCCACTAGCCTTGATCTGTCTGCAGTGCATAGAGAAGCACAGTGATGATGTCACTGGGTCTAAAATAAGGCATATCACTAATAGAGTGTTAATCGAGGGGGGTGGGAGGGACCAAGGAAAGCACAATATGAGTTGATTAAACATCAGCTGTAACCATTCCAAAGGTAAGCACCTTCAAGAGGAACTGCAGACTGCTCACATAATTTGTGATAAAAACATCTTTGCCACTCTGAAGCATCCCTCCAATCACTTTGCATATTATTTTATATATACTTTGATTCTGTACTTGCCAAATATACTGCAGAAATCTCCCTTCACTGAGTCAGGCTTCAACCATTTTAACTGTGGGCAGTTTAAGCTGCTGCCTGTTCACTTCCTAGATTTACACAGACACACAGAGGCACACCTCCAGCTCTGCAGCTTTCATTGGCCATCTTATGACTCATCCCCCCTCCCTTCTTAGCAAACTCTCACAAGAGTGAGAGAGAGAGCTGTGCATGATGTCATAAGCCTAGGCTTTTTACCAGACAAGAAACAGGAAGTGGGCTGTATAAGGTATTTACTGCATAGCTCCCAACTGTCCCTGATTTTGAGGGACTGTCCCTGATTTTGAGGGACTGTCCCTGATTTGGAACAATGTCCCTCTGTCCCTCTTTCCCCCTCATTTGTCCCTCATTTTGGTCTGATCTATATAGTTGTGTATAAAATGCACTTTTTATCTTTTAAAAAGTGTTTCCCAGTGCTAAACTAAGGAATAGTAGTGGTAAAAAAAGCACTTGTTGATTTGATTAACCTTTTTTTTGGTTAATTCTCCTTTAAGGAGGTGTGACGGGGGCGTGTCCTATGCCTGCACTCATTTGTTAGTAGGTGTCCCTCATTCCCATCTCAAAATGTTGGGAGGTATGTTACTGGCCGAAAAAAAAATTTACTATCCAAAGTTAAAACAACAAGGGCAGAAGATTTACTAGATGGAAAGTTGAAAAAATGACTGAAAGTCCACTTTCAGTCTCTATTAATAAGACAGCACCATATTGATGTATGAAGTGCAGGAACTTATAGCAACCAATCAGCATTCAGTTTACTGAAGTGGGGTGTCTTGTATGTGGATGCTATGGGTAAATGCACTTTGGACATTATCCTTGCTCTTCAAATACTCTTATAGAATATCATGCTTGCTTGTGACAGCTTAGGATTTTAGACAATTAGCTGATAATTGCTGCTTGGTCATTGTACGCATTTCTTCTGCAGGATGCACTCATTGGCGTCAAAATAGATGCTTAAATATTGAACTGACGTGAAATAATTAGAAAATAAGATCGTTCATTGAGTTGAACAGCTGTACTTCCTATTTTGAAGTGACCTCTGAGAAAGCCTAATGCTGGGGAGTTTCACCATCCATATGGAAACCATGACGCCCATATACCAGTGTTTTCTGATTATCCATCGCAGACGAGGAGCTTCTAATGAAGTGAGCAGGAGAAATCGGTAAACAACTGAGACACATGGGAACAGCTGAACGTGTTATCTCTCTATATCGGCCTATTGACGGTTCTGCTTCATACTAAACTCATTACAGCACCTTCACAGGAAATGATCGCAGCTATTAAATGCACAGTCACCTCCTATGATCCTGACAACTTCATATCTACCAAATATACATTGATTTAGGTAACTGCTCCTATGCCGGGTCAGGAATGGGGCCATCTTGTAGATACAGCTATGAAAATGGTTAAAAGAAAAACAGGTTGTGCTGCCCATTGCTTCCAGCTTCTTTCTTTCACAATGTCAGTGCAGTAACAAGGAATGGAAGGAATAATGCCCATTCACACCACTTGTGGTGCGGGACATGGGTGCTTCTGTGAGCGATTCCCGAACTGCACAAGGATGCACTGCTCTCTTTAGATGTACACAGGTGGAAATAAATGTTGTTGGTACCCCCACACAGCTGGCAAATGTGGGTATGTTCACAGCCACCAAACCGCATGGCACCACGGTACCATGCGGTTTGGTGCAGCACAGTTTTAAAAAATTGTGTCTGCCTTACTTTTTGCGTGTTCCTGTGCATTTGGAAACCAATGGCTGTCAAAAATGTGCCCTGTGCAACCATGCAAGAACACACAAAATCACACCCGCAAACGTTCTGGTGTGACCCGGCCTTCGCAGTTCTCTTTCAGAAAGTTTGATACTTGATACAAATGGTCTTAGTTAGTAAAGCAGTGCAAAGATCAACTCTGATGCACAGTAACTAATAGCACCAATCAGATTTCAGGTAACTGTAATTATAGTAAACAACAAATGTTGGTGGGTAGTTTATGAAGAATTCCAGGTATGGATATTTTTTACTTACCCGTATATACTCGAGTATAAGCTGACCCGAATATAAGCCGAGGCACCTAATTTTACCACAAAAAACTGGGAACACTTATTGTCTCGAGTATAAGCCTAGGGTGAGAAATGCGCAGCTACTGTAAGTGGAAAAGAGGGTCAACAATGCCCATTTGCAGTCTCACTGTGCCCATTTGCATGCCTCACTGTGCCCATTTGCAGCCATAGGTCCCCCGAACTTCAAACTCAGTAGTTAAGGGTTTCTAGATGCCCCCTAGCTGCAGCCAAAATTTGGGGTCTCTGGACCCGAAGGGTCTCGAAATGACATTGCTGGAGATGGACACAGTTGACCGACTTTGGGGCTCCGTATCTTGGGGCCACTTGGTGCTATGAACCCTAAATTTGGTGTGCAAGCCCAGTGGACCCAAGCACCAAGTGGTCCCGAGATACGGGGCCCCAAAGTCGGTTCGGAAAACGTCAAGCACTTTTCTGCAGCAGAGAATGACATTTTCCAAACCGAATTTGGGGCCCCATATCTCGGGGCCACTTGGTGCTAGGAACCCTTTGGATATGTTATAATGCTAGATCCACTGGGTTTGCACGCCAAATTTGGGGTTCCTAGCACCCAGCGGTCCCGAGATACGGGGCCCCAAAGTCGGTTCGGAAAATGTCATTCTTTGCACCAGAAAAGTGCTTTACTCGAGTATAAGCTGAGGGGGGCACTTTCAGCGCAAAAAAAATGTGCTGAAAAACTCAAGTATATACGGTAGTTACATTGGTCTATCTTGGACCAATGTAACTATACACAGAGCCGCTGATAAGGCAGTACAACTGGTCCTGTGGTACTGGGCCCAGACCTCATCAGCTAAACAGAGGGGCCCGGGGCAGCTTTATTGTTCATTTCTGCCTAAAAGAATACATTGATTTTACTAGACCACATCCCCACTCCTACTTGCTTACCAGGACTTAAATGACATTTCCCTGGGCCCAACTACGTCAACGGAGGGACTCAGGAGGGACTTTCTTTTTAATGTTTGGGGAGAAGACAGATAAAATCAGTGTCAGGAGGGGGGGTGAAGGCGGGTTGCGGGCCCCATAAGGAGGGCTGTATGGGGCCCCATGAATTCTAACAGCAGCCCTAACTATACATACAGTATACAGTACTATACTTGGCTGAGCCCCCTGAAAGCTGGAAATCACTAAAGTACACACCACTACACCAAGGATCTCCATTTGCTTTTGGGTTCCGTGCCTAACGGCTGCCCAACTGAATTCGCCATACAGGAGGTCAGCCACTCAACACCAAGCCATTCAGAGCTTTGCATTTTCTCAATATGTCCAAAGTAGAGCTGCACGATTCTGGCCAAAGTGAGAATCACAATATTTTTGCTTAGAATAAAGACCAAGATTCTCTCACGATTCTCGTGGCATAAAATCATCTTTCACAATATACAAAAAAATTGGGCTAACTTTACCGTTTTTGTTTTTTATTAATTCATTAAAATTTATTTTTTCCCAAAAAATTGCATTTGAAAGACTGCTGCGCAAATACAGTGTGACATAAGAATATTGCAACAACCGTCATTTTATTCTCTAGGGTCTCTGCTAAAAAAATATATATATATAATGTTTGGGGTTCTAAGTAATTTTCTAGCAAAAAATACTGATTTTAACTTGTAAGCAACAAGTGTCAGAAAAAGGTTTAGTCTTTAAGTGGTTAAGCTACAATGTTTCTCTATTTCCGCCTAAGCGATGTTGTAATAAACTTGGCAGGCTGCCTGCCTCAGCAGTGAGCAGAGAACTCTCTGCACTGAATCGGGAAAATGCTGTGTTAAGATCGTGTGGGGGGTAGAATCATGATCTTGATTCTTTAATGATTAATCATGCAACTTTAGTGCAAAGCATTCTCTGATTTGACAAGGTGGCGAGTGAGACATCACTGCCCCATCTCTCTACCTCTGCCAATCAGAAAACGCTTTGCATTCATTCAGAAAATGTTTTCACCCAAGGTTCACATACCTTTCACCCAAGATTCGCTTATTCTCTGATGGAAATCTTATGTAAAAATAAATGAGTGAATAGTTGGTGAAAACATTGATAAATAGACCCTTTAGTCCCTGGTGCCCAACCAGCAGCCCAGTGCTGCATTTTGGCACTTTTGTGGATCCCTCAGGGTTAATGCATACAGTAGTCTGCATTTTCCTTACCTAGTTTCTTGGGCTGGCCATAGATGGAGCGAATTTCTTTCCTGCAACTACAAGTGTTGACAGATGAATCCCTCCCACTGAGCGATTGTGTTCTCCCTGCGGGGAGCGTGAGAAGCCATCCCCACCTGGGGAAGACAGTGATTATTGCTAGCGGCAACAACAGCCGCCTGCAATAATCGCATGTAAAATCCATCAGGCTGGTTGTACCCAAGTTGATCAATTGATCAACCTGGGTACATTCAGCCTGCCTATACATGGTTCAAATCTCCTGCTGAACTGGCTGAGATTCGAACTGTCTATAGCTTTACTCAAGTCAATGAAGGAAAAATATTCTTTAGACTGGCTTCTAGTAGGTAAATGGCTTGATTCATTTATTTCACACTATCTTACTTTTTCTGTGTTGTCCACCCCTTTTCTCTTTTTATGTTTTTTTCCCATCTGATCCTATCTAATGGATCTTGCTAGAAGAAATATCAAATGTGGCACAAGTCATATTTAATGGAGATTGTAGGGAACACATACAGTATATAAAAGCACTGATTTGTAAAGTGACAGTAATAGCAACTGTCACAGTATCATTTTTTTTTTTAATTTATGACTGTCTTCTGAAAAGTGCAGCGAGTCTATGAACATCTTCTAAAGCATGTCCCCAGTCTCCATAAAGCCCTACAGCAAATCTGCAGTCTCCAACATTCTCATGTAGCATGCCTGTGTTTCTGATCATTTCTTGTTGTATGTCTGAAGTTTCTAACAGCTTTTTGTACCATTACATTCACTGAATATTATGTGCACCCCTTTGGTGACTTTAGGGACTGCACTTGAGGCCATCTATGCAATTAGAGTTGACCACTACTGCTTTAGTCTATCACTATGGTTTTATTGACTATTCTTCCTAATCCATCCACTGGCTTCTGCTCGCCCAAGTAAAAAATTCAAAATACAAACAAGAACGTACAAAGCCCTTCAGAACTCTGACCCAAGTTACATCACACACCTTGTCACAAAATATTACCCAAACCACCCTCTTCCTCCTCTAAAGACCTCCTGCTCTCTAGCTTCTTTTATCACCTCCTCCCATATTTGCCTCCAGGATTAGTCCACAACTGCCTTTCTTAACCAGGGTTCCTCTAAAGCAGTGGTCTCCAAACTTCAGGGGGCCAGATGCATCCTCTGCTTGCCTTTATCTAGATCTTGGGGCACTTTTCCTCTCACGGATACAAGTCACTATTCCTTCCACTGATACCAACAATGGGGCATAATACCTGCTACTGACATCAATAACAGGGCACTATTTCTCCCATTGACACCGATGATGGGTCACTATTCCTCAAACTGATACCAATAATGGGGAGGTATTCCTCCTATTGACACCAACAATGGGGCACTATTCCTCCCACTGATCCCAAAGATGCATTCTTTACTTTCACTGCCACCAGGACAATTTCTACTCCCAATGGCCACAGTCCGGACCCGCTAAAGTTTGAAGGACAGTAAGCTGGCCTTTGTTTAGAAAGTTCGGAGACCCCTGCTCTAAAGGTTGCTAGTGGTTCTTTGAGAAATTAGCAATGTCTGCCTCTTAGATAAATGACCACTGACAGCATTGATCTTTTTAGCTATCTGTAAGGGGGGATTCTTCCAAAGACTACAAATGAAAAGAGCATCCTTCACAGTGACCAATACCACTAATGTACCTGTATCATGAGCTTTATTGAGTAATTATACTTTCCTATAACGCTAGAGTTAATTCAATGCTTCCTCACTGTTAAAAAGGTTGAGAAAGGCTGCTCCAGAGGCACTACAATCCTCTGGAACTCGCTACCCCAATATGTATGGCTATAACCTATGCTGTATGCCTTTAGGCAATCCCTGAGCGCTCTTTTCTTCAAGGAAGCCTATCCTGCCGCCACCTGATACAATTGTACTTTGACTTTCTCCATCTACTCATCGCTCATAGTTATCTTTTGTATCACTTGCCCTTTCCTTTTAGACTGTAAGCTCTGACGAGCAGGGACCCTCTTGTATTGACTTGTGTTGGAACTGTACTGTCCCTTTATTTTGTAAAGCGTTGTGAAAACTGTTAGTGCTATATAAAACCTGTTTACTAATAATACCCCCCCCCCCTCCTTATTCTTCCTCTCACATATTCATTAACGTAGAATCCTTACTTCATTCAACATTTAACCCTTAAATGCTGTCTGTATCCTTTTTTATTCATGTGGTGTAGCTATCGGATGCTTATGCTCAAAGGAAGTTAAATCACCAACAGCTTCTGCTTTGGAAGACTCTCCACCCCCGTGAACTCTACAAAAAACATCCTCCCTCTTCAGCTTCCCTCCCAGAACACCAACACTTAGCTCAACTTGCTAACACCAGCATCCCAGGCTGCAATATGCTGCAATGTGCAGGAGGTGGGTAACGCTGTTCTTCGCCATATCCCAATCATTTGTCTGTCTTCCCTCACCAACTCTATGGGACTTTCTTCTAGAGAGTCTTCACCTTCACTTTTCCATTGTTTCAGGCATGGGCACTCCATCAGCTACCTTTTTTTTTATGCATGCCTTCCGCCTGTCCATTCCAGCTAGGGCATTTAACCCTTCCATCACTCCTAGTTCCTCTATGACACATCATCATCCCCTGGATCAGTTTTTCTCTGTCTGTGGCTAGATTAGACTAATCGTGGCTGTTTTATGTGTGAGCTCCGTGGCTCTCCTGTGTGTCCAATGTGTCAGTTTAGCTGAAGGCGACTTTTGATGGAGCTGGGACAGCCTCAGAGTGCTAGGGGATAAATCGCACAATGGCATGCTAAGCCCCATTCATCCATATCTCCAGCACTGCCAATTAACCCCTGAGTGGCTGTCCCCTTCCCTTACATTTCTGCAGTCCTCTCCATGCCCTTCATCACCTTTTATTATTTGTTTTCTCCTCTCTGTCTTCTCTTCCGCTCCCCACCTCTCTCCCTGTCCTCTCCCCCTATCCCTTCCTCCCTGTCCCCCCTCTCTCCTGAGCTTGCTCCCTGCTGATATAAATAGTAACATCTTCCCATTTCCTACATGGTGTCTGGATGACGTAGGAGACACGTAAATGTGTAGGTGCTGCTTGTGAATGAATGAGGAGCCTCGTTTGCTAGTACTACAGGCTGTATATAAAAGCAGAGCAGGGCACTGGTTGCATGGAGCTCGGAGTAGGGGAAGGGAATGAATGGATGGAGCGGCTGCTGGGGAGCTGTCCAGTGCTGAATGCTGCAAGCTGACGGAGCCCGGCCGGGAGAGGATACCAATCAGGTAAGTCCCGCATCCCCCATTCTTAAAAACGCTTCAATGGGGACTTCTAGCGTGCTAAGAATAGACCTTCCAGCAGCCAGGGAGAGCCGGAGAGTGCGGCTGGCGGGTGTATTAGGAGAGTTACGGTATGTTCACAGTAACACGTGCGGAGTTGCTGGGCTTCTCTGGCTGGAGGCGTCCCGCAGTCCGCTGGATAGGGGAGCCGGCTTCTCCGGGGACCGGCTATGGGAGTCATCCGGGAGAGATACATTCCCGATCACCCCCAAATAGGCTAACATAGCTTGTAGGACAGTGCCACCGGTCCATCACTAGTATGCATAAGCATGCATGTATGAATATATATATATATATATAAAACTGATGTACATATGAAGTACATAACTGATCTTATAACAAAAATAAAAATAAATTTTATATATATATATATATATATATTATAT
>JBBDGP010000712.1:0-90276 GCA_037952835.1 Lithobates septentrionalis | reverse complement strand
GAACTTCTCATGACTTCCTGTCTGAGACACGGCAGGAAATGAGAGGAAATCTCTCCAAAGTAAGGAGAGTCCCAGGAGCCGGTGTCCCCACTGGAAGGTTTCCCCCTCACTTCCTGTTCTGGTGACAACTCTAACATTTTAGATTTGTATAAAACTTTGGGGGGGATATTTACTACAACTGAAAAGTGCAAAATCCGCAACCAATCAGCTTCCAGGTTTTATCGTCAAAGCTTAATTGAAGAAGCGGATGTTAGAGGCTGATTGGCTCCCAGGCAGAGCCGCACCGGATTCTGAGTGCTCCGGTTTTAATAAATCTCCTCCTATTTCATCCCTCACCACTTCCAGGAAAATGAAGAGAACTGAGAAATAATCATTTACTATTCTAATATTTGTATCATGTGGAATACATTTGTGATCTTTGTGAGGGCGATTGTTCACATTTTATAAATGATGTGTGGATAGTACAGTATATATATATACACTCACCGGACACTTTATTAGGTACACCTGTTCAGTTGCTCGGTAACACAAATTGCTATTCAGCCAATCACATGGCAGCAACTTAATGCATTTCGGCATCTAGACATGGTGAAGACGACTTGCTGAAGATCAGAGCGTCAGAATGGGGAAGAAAGGGGATCTCTGTGACTTTGAACGTTTCAGCTCCGACATTCAGATGGTGGGGTCAGAATTTGGGGCATGGACCCATCCTGCCTTGTATCACCGGTTCAGGCTGGTGGTGGGGGTGTAATGGTGTGGGGGATGGGATATCACCAGTTCAGGCTGGTGGTGGGGGTGTAATGGTGTGGGGGATGGGATATCACCAGTTCAGGCTGGTGGTGGGGGTGTAATGGTGTGGGGGATGGGATATCACCAGTTCAGGCTGGTGGTGGGGGTGTAATGGTGTGGGGGATGGGATATCACCAGTTCAGGCTGGTGGTGGGGTGTAATGGTGTGGGGGATGGGGTATCACCGGTTCAGGCTGGTGGTGGGGGTGTAATGGTGTGGGGGATGGGGTATCACCGGTTCAGGCTGGTGGTGGGGGTGTAATGGTGTGGGGGATGGGGTATCACCGGTTCAGGCTGGTGGTGGGGGTGTAATGGTGTGGGGGATGGGTACCTGAGTATTGTTGCTGACCATGTCCATCCCTTTATGACTACAGTGTCCCCATCTTCTGATGGCTCCTTCCAGCAGGATAATGCCCCATGTCACAAAGCTCCAATCATCTCACCACTGGACAATGAGGTCTCTGTACTCCAATGGCCTCCACACTCACCACATCTCATCCAATAGAGCACCTTTGGGATGTGGTGGAATGGGAGATTGGCATCATGGATGTGCAGCCGACAAATCTGCAGCAACTGTGTGATGTCATCATGTCACTATGGAGCGAAATCTCTGAGGAACGTTTCCAACACCTTGTTGTATCTATGCCACCAAGAATGAAGGCCAAAGGGGATCCAACCCTCTACTAGCAAGGAGGACCCAATGAAGTGTCCGGTGAGGGTATGTATGTAGTGCTGAGGTCGGAGAGCTACAATGTAAAATATTGATGTATTGAATACAATGATAATAAAGTATCCAATCTAATGCTGTGAGGGTGAATGGTTACAATGTAACATACATGGAATATACGTCACACCTCCACCAATCACATCACACAGAACACGGGTCACATGTTGTTTATTTACTGAAATGAAAACATCCTTCTATTACACATAATACATCCGCACACTTTCTGCCTCAGTGACAATGGCCACGGGGTAAATAGAGGGTGAATCTCTCCAGCGGGGTCACAGACACAAGTTCTGATTAAAGTTTGGACTTTTTCTATACTTATGGTGGGAGGGTTGTAAGGTGTGTCCAGTCCTCCAGGATCAGCAGAGAGGGGGGGAGGGGGGCTGGAATTCTGGGAATGTGCCCAGGATTAACCCCGTCATCGCTGACACAGCTGCACCTTGCTCCTGTCCAGAGTGACTCTCAGACTCCTAGGAGAGGGAGGGGGAGGGCAGGCGGTGTGAGGCCTGCATGAGGCTCCTGTACAGACCGGCCCAGGAATGTTACTGCAGGAAAAGTCACAGGAGACCAAACCCAGGGACTCCACCACTAAAACCAGGGACTCCACCACTAAACCAGGGACTCCACCACTAAAACCAGGGACTCCACCACTAAACCCAGGGACTCCACCACTAAAACCAGGGACTCCACCACTAAAACCAGGGACTCCACCACTAAAACCAGGGACTCCACCACTAAAACCAGGGACTCCACCACTAAACCAGGGACTCCACCACTAAAACCAGGGACTCCACCACTAAAACCAGGGACTCCACCACTAAAACCAGGGACTCCACCACTAAAACCAGGGACTCCACCACTAAAACCAGGGACTCCACCACTAAAACCAGAGACCTCCATACCGGGGTCTTCTTAAACCTTTCTCCTTCCTGACCCATGACTGCTGGATATTGTAGTTCTACCCTAACTCCACACTGAATGATAAAATCCTGATCTGAGGTTGTGCGGGATCTATTGACTACTCTTAGGATACTCTGCAGGATCTAGTGACTGCTTTCTTAGGACCATGTGTGGCATCTAGTAACCACTCTTTGGATCTCATTTTGGACCTAGTACCACTCTTTGGATCTCATTTTGGACCTAGTACACACTCTTTGGATCTCCTGTTGCACCTAGTGATCTTTCTTTGAATCTCCTGTTGGACCTAGTGATCTCTCAGGATCGCCCGCTGGACCTAGTGATCTCTCTTTGGAACCCCTATTGGACCTAGTGACCTCCCTTAGGATCTCCCGTTGGACCTATTAAGCACTCTTTGGATCTCCTATTGGACCTAGTGACCTCTCTTAGGATCTACTGTTGGACCTGATGACTTCTCTTAGGGTGTGTGGTACCTAGTGATCTCTCTTGGCATCTTCTGCTGGATTTGGTGACCTCTCTTAGGACCCCTCTGTTGGACCTAGTGACCTCCCTTAGGATCTCCTGTTGGACCTATTAACCACTCTTTGGATCTCCTATTGGACCTAGTGACCTCTCTTAGGATCCACTGTTGGACCTGATGACTTCTCTTAGGGTGCGTGGTATCTAGTGATCTCTCTTGGCATCTTCTGCTGGATTTGGTGATCTCTCTTAGGGTCTCTTGACCTCTCTAATGATCTTATTTTTCTGTTCATTCTCGTTGGGCACCTTGGAAAGGATCTGTGCTCCCTGGATAGGAGATTTTGGATTGTTTTGTTAGTTTCTGTCTCTCTGGCCTCATCTTCTTTTTTTTCTGGAGAATTTTACAGAATTTTGACTTTGATAAGATGGCGAAGTCCGGTGCTCTGGATGAGATTTCGGGGGAGCTGCGGGCACACTGCCCACAGTGCCAGGAGATGTTCTCAGACCCCCGGGTGCTGCCCTGCCTGCATACCCTCTGCATGGACTGCCTGAGCAAGCTGGAGCCCTTCACCACCATGGAGAAGGGGCAGAAACGGAGGAGCCTCCTGTGTCCGATGTGCGATTCAGAGGTGGCGCTGCCAGCGGGGGGAGTGAAGGATTTCTTACCTGACATGCTGGCACAGACAGAGGTGCTGCGCGAACGGCTGCGGAGCGGAGGGCACCAGATGCCATGTGATCTGTGCGCAGATGGAAAGGGTGAGAGACGCTGCCAGGAGTGCAAGATCAACATGTGCGAGTTCTGCTGCCAGGCGCACAGGTGAGCGGGAAAGGGGAGCGGGAAAGGGGAGCACATGGGCACATCAGCCGCAGGAACCAATCAGATATTCAGATTATCTAAGACTTTGTTATACAATTTTGCAAACAGGTAATTTTTCTCCTTCACTGATGTGCGCTGATGAGGTGGCATGGATGAGCGCTGATGAGGTGGCACTGGGGGGTATTGATGAGGAGGCACAGATAGGCGCCACTGATGGGCACCGGTTGGTGGCACTGATGGGCACCGGTAGGTGGCACTGATTGGAGAGACTGATGAGGGGGCACTGATTGGCAGCACTGGTGGGCACTGTTGGGACTGCACTAATAATCAGGGCATTGATAATCACTGTCCTGATTATCAGTGTAGATGTCCCTTTTACACAAGCCAGTTATTGTCTCTCTTCTCCTCATGCTGTCAGTGCAAGAAAAGGAATGCCAATAACCAGCTTCTGTTTACATCATGATCAGCTGTGATTGGCCACAGCTGATCACATGGTAAAGAGCCACTGACCTCAGTTTGTGATCAGCAGTGTCCGGAGGACACTGCGATCACAGAACATGCCGTCCGCGTGCTGCAGCGGGCACCCTATGGGCACGATCACGAGAGAATGGTGTATGACAGTGTCCCAGAACTGGACAGCCGCGATGTAGCCGTCATTCGACTTCAGCGCAGTCGGCAAATGGTTAAGTCCAACCAAAAGTTTATTTCTAGTTCTGGTTGGAATGGGGAAGGATAAGAACCCCTGTCAGGTTTTTACTGTAATCCTGGGCTTCCATTGGAGGGATTTCCTTCCTACTCTACTAAAGAGAAGCCTTTGTATAGACAATAGGGACAAAAATCTAACTATTCCAGGAGCTCTGTCCTTCCCCGACTCCTTTAAAAATAAAATCTTTTATTCTCACGGTCGGTGTTGATGTTGGAGAATTCCCCTCACTTCCTGTTTACTAAAATGTTGTCACCAGGATGATAATTGAGGGGAAATCTCTCTAATGGAGACCCAGGTAACAATAAAACCTGAGAGGGGTTCCAATACTTCCCCACTCCTCCAAAAATTAAAAAGAAGAGTTTTGGATGGACATATCATTGAAGTATTGTGCTAGAAGGAATTAGATTAGTAATACAAGAGAAGGAGGTACATTATATATATATACTGTGTGTACAGATTGTATCATTTGGGGAAGTGCCGCATAGATGGGGATGTGGAATATATAATATGATGACTTCGCACATCCATCACACCCAGAATTGTATCTGATAATATTTGCTGAGATTTCCATGGGGGGGTTGGGATGGAGGCCAGGCAGTGCAGACTTCCTCTGTCTATATATAATGAAGGAGGTGGAGGCCTTGAGCTGGTGGACATCAGAGAGTCACGGAGCCAGGGGGGACCCTAAGCGCAGGGACGGCATGACAGTGCTGGACTGCACATCTGCCTGTCCCTGAAAGGGTTACACTTCTCCTTTTTTGGAGAGGGGGAGGAGCTGCAGGAAGTTTTTAGTTAGAAGAGTTAGGAAGGGGAAGTGACGTCAGTTTTGAGAGCGGTGGTGGACGAGATTAGCAGCACACCTCACCGCTCTCCACCTTCCCCTTCCTTTACATAGCATGGCGGCGAGGGAGGATTTTGTGGAGCAGCTGAGAGCGGCGGTCACCGCGAACGGCGCGGACTGGCTGCAGGAGCAGCTGCGCTTGATTATGGACGGCGGGCCGACGGTGAGCGGGGGGGGGTCCCCAAATCCCAGGGCCAGGCGATCACGTCCGCCGGAGAGATACAGCCCTGAGGCTGATAGGGGCTCAGCTAGACCAGCACAGCGGGGGATGGCGGCGGGAGAGGCGCAGACACCAAACATACAGGCCAAGCAGAGGGATGGACGAGGAGAGGCCCGGGGGAATCGGAGAAAAGTTGGAGGGACTGGGGGAAGGGTGCCTAGCAACGCACGCGGCTCTTCCCCCCCAGCCAGGCGCAGATGCTTACAGCCCCCTGAGAGGTCAGCAGGAGAGGGACGGAAGGCGCGGGACGCACAAGAATGCACCGCAGCAAGTGGAGGAAGGTCACGGGCGCCCGAGATGGACAGTAGTCCGCCGCAGGGGGATAGCGGGTCAGAGAGGGACGCTAATACCAACGTGAGGGGAGGTAATAGACGGTCGGCACGCACCCCGCGCAGCAGCAGACGTAGGAGTCCATCACCAGGGGTATCCAGCGGGCCCAGCGGTACCCAAGGGAGGAGTGGCCGTACACAACACCGCAGGCCCTCGGCAACCACTGCATCCGCAAGTGGGGTGCATCGGGAAATTGGCGGGACGAACGAACAGGACGATCGGTCGGAAGGAGAGCTGTCCGGGTCTGACGGAGGCGACAATCAAGGACATCAAGCATCGCTGGTTCCAGGAGTGGCGGCTGTTGGGCGCGGTCCAGTGCAGCCCGGTGAGTGCAATCCTTCCGATAATGTTACTATTCTTTTACATAATTTATTGGGAAAAAATGTGCAGAGGAGTAATTCACGGTCGGGGGGCGTAGTCAGGCCAAGGGGGGGGGAGACGGTATCGACTCCACCGTCCGCAGCGGCGACCCAAGTAGGGAACGAGGGGTTGCGGGTGTTGTTAACTGGCCTAAAAGAACTGGTAGCACGCGTGGAAGCAGGGACAGGAAGTACACCGGCGACTGCGTGGTCAACAGAGAGGAATACCTCACAGACAGGGACCACCCCATCAGTTGGGGGCGAGGTTCAAGTTTCGCCGGAGGCAGCGGTTTCAGCGGTCGGGGTGCCCCCCTCTGGCACCGCGGTGGCTACGTCTTCGGGGGACCAGGTGAAGACAACAGAGAAACAAGCCGATTCCGTTAGACTAGCGGATGCGGCAAGGAGTGAGGTATATGTCTGCTTTGAGGGCCCTTTGGGGGCTCATTTAAAAGCTGAGGTTAAGGAAAAAATATGGAAAGGCGAGTACGTGGAAATTTTCACGTTACTACCGCTAGAAAAATTTAATCTGGATAGGTTAAAACCGGTAGAAGGGAAAAAGGAAGATGAGGAGAAGCGTAGGCATCGCTTGATCCCGCGAACGTTCTCCAACTGGCTACAAGCGTTCGCCATTTTGGCGAGCGTGGTAGGTGAAAAAGCGCCAGAACATTGTTCAGCGCTGTTTGTGTACCTAGAGGCCATTAGTGAGGCCCACAGAACATACGGGGGCATGGCGTGGCTACGCTATGATGAGCAGTTTCGTCAGAGGATGGCGGTGCGACCGAATCTACGCTGGGATCACAAGGACATCAGCTTGTGGATGAGGTTGATGACAGCGGCGAGGGCCCCTAGTCAGTTTTTTCAGGCAGGGGTCGGAGGTTCAGCAACCCCAGGACAGCCGGCCGAGAAAAAATGGGGATATTGCTGGCAATTTAATGAAGGAACTTGCAGATTTGGAGCCAACTGTCGTTTCAAGCATTTGTGTTCCGGCTGCGGGGGATCCCATGCCTTGTCAAAATGCTTCAGAAAAGGGAAAGGACGCGCCGGAGATAATCCAGGTAAGAGGGAGGACTCCGGTACGGGTGGAAAGGATGCTGCCTTTCCTCAGTAGGTACCCGGACCGAACAGCGGCCGCCACGATAGAGGCGGGTTTTAGGGAGGGTTTTCACATCCCTTGTGCCTTGGGGGAGGTGCCGCCTGAGGCCAAGAATTTGAGGTCAGCTTTGCTGCATGCAGCAGTGGTCTCTGAAAAATTGGAAAAAGAGGTGTCATTGGGACGCATGGCGGGTCCTTTTATGGAAAGACCTCTACAAGGGTTAGTGGTCTCTCCCTTGGGTGTGGTACCAAAGAGAGAGCCCAATAAGTTTAGACTCATACATCACCTTTCCTTCCCGAAGGGAGGGTCGGTGAATGATGCTATAGCCCCGGAAGATTGTGCGGTTACGTACACGTCTTTTGACGCAGCGGTCTCATGGGTGAGGAGATATGGGCAGGGGTCTTTAATGGCCAAGTCTGATATCGAATCGGCTTTTCGGCTGTTGCCAGTTCATCCCGACAGTTTCAGATGGCTAGGCTGTAAATGGAAAGGGGCCTACTATGTAGATCGATGCCTTCCAATGGGATGTTCAATATCCTGTGCTCTTTTCGAAACGTTCAGCTCGTTCTTGGAATGGGCGGTACGGGATGTGTCGGGTATCAATTCAGTCATCCACTATTTGGACGACTTCTTATGTGTGGGTCCAGCGGGTTCCAACATATGTGCGGTGCTTTTGGGTACTTTGCAGTATCTAGCTGAAAGATTTGGAGTACCGCTAGCCCCGGAAAAAACCGAAGGTCCAACGCCGAACATCACATTTCTCGGAATAGAGATTGATTCAGGGAGGATGGAATGCAGGATTCCGCAGGACAAACTGTCGAAGTTGAAAGAGGAAGTTCGAGGGACTATTGGAGTTAGGAAATTGCAACTTCGCCAACTCCAATCTTTGCTAGGTAAGCTAAACTTCGCTTGCCGAATCATCCCTATGGGACGAATTTTCTGCAGGCGGCTGTCAGCCGCCACTGCTGGGATACGGGCGCCGACACATTTCGTGAGTCTGACCAGAGAGCACAGGGAGGATTTACGGGTGTGGCAGGTATTCTTGGAGTCTTTCAATGGAAGGGCTTTATGGATGTCTGGGCCAGTTAGTAACTGGGATCTAGAGTTGTTTACTGACGCCGCCGGGTCAACGGGGTTTGGTGCCTTTTGTAAGGGCCACTGGTGTGCGGAGAAGTGGCCGGCGGCTTGGCGGGAGGCTGGGTTCTTAAAGAACCTGGTACTTTTAGAGCTGTTCCCCATTGTGGTGGCCATGGAGCTATGGGGCGAGTCGTTGCGAAACCGGAAGGTTCGTTTCAATTGTGACAATCTAGGGGTGGTGCAAGTTGTTAATCGGCTGACCGCGGCATCAGTGCCGGTGGTCAGGCTTTTGCGCCATCTAGTACTTTGTTGTTTACAACTGAATGTGTTCATTTATGCTGTTCATCTACCAGGGACGGAGAACACCTTGGCTGACGCTTTGTCTCGTTTTCAGTGGGACAGGTTCCGGAGGTTGGCACCAGAGGCAGATCATCAGGGGGTCGCCTGTCCCAGCTGGATATGGAACATTGCCTTGGAACAGCAGTAAACTGGATTCAGCGTTCCGTGAGTACGGCTACATGGAATGCCTACTCTAAGGTATGGAAGGAGTGGTTCGCCTTTCTGCAGGACTTGGGCATGGGATCAGATGATCCGGAAGTGGACAAGGCAGTGCTGTATTTTATAATCAGGGAATTTGAAAATGGTATCTCGGCAGCTGCCATTAATCGTGAATTGGCAGGTTTGGCCTTCCTTTTTAAATGGCAGGGAACCCGGGACCATACGAAGGAATTTTGGTTACGGCAAGCAGTCAAGGGCTATAGAAAAGCTTATAAACAGAGGGATGGGAGGTGCCCGGTCTCTTTTGAAATGCTCAAGCAGTTAATGCTTAGTTTGGAAGGGGTCAGCAGATCAAAGTACGAATGCGCACTATTCAAAGCAGCGTTCGCGCTGGCCTTTTTTGGGGCACTGAGAATAAGTGAGTTGGTGAGCCCGTCAAAGACGGCTCCAGGCGGTCTTTTCCACGGGGAAGTTGAAGTACTGGTAGATAGAGTCCGCATATGGATTCATAGGTCAAAAACGGATCAAGCAGGGAGAGGCAGATATCTGGAGTTTGGGAAGATTGCAGAGCAGGACATATGCCCGGTCAGGCTTGTGGGAGCTTTTATGACGGTTAGGCCTGCCGTTAATGGCCCCTTCTTGATACATGTGGACGGTTTGTGTCTTTCAAAATATCAATTTGTAACAGTTTTTAGGAAATGCGTGGCCAGGGTGGGATGTGACCCTTCACAATTTTCATCACATTCTTTTAGGATTGGGGCAGCCACAGAGGCGGCCAGGGCAGGTTTGAGTCAGGAAGTGATCAGACGTATTGGCAGATGGGATTCGGATAGATTCAAACTGTATGTCCGCCCTAACATGGTTCAAATGTAATGTTAGCTGGGGTTGTTGATGAGTAGGCGTTGGGGTTTAAAGTTCTGAGGTTGTATTATTATTATCCAATTTGTTTACAGGTCAAGATGCAGGTCTGGTTTGGATACTCGGTCATTCCTACGTGTTTTGGGGGGCCAAGAGAGCGGACGTTCGGCCGAACGGCAGACAACTTCGCATCCCCAGACAAGAGGCCCTCATCAGGTGGATTGGGGTTCCGGGCATGCAGTGGAATAGAGTGCTGGGGGAAGTGTATAGATTCTCCTGCCTGGACAGGGCCCCTGATGTATTGTTATTACACGTGGGTGGCAATGACATGGGAGCTAGATCCATGAGGGACCTTATCAGGGACATCAAGTGTGATTTCCTGCGTTTAAAGGCCGCTTATCCCAAGATGATCTTGGTGTGGTCTGACATGGTAGGCAGGCTATCGTGGCGCTGGGCTCTATCAGATAAAAAAGTGAATAGGGCCAGGATAAAGGTTAATAAGGAAGTGAGTCGGTTTTTTATAAAAAATGGTGGCTTGGCCATCCGGCACAGGGAGTTGGAGGTTGACACATGGCGTTATTTGCGCAGCGATGGTGTACATCTCAATGAGGTGGGCACGGACCTATGGTCTTTGGGCTTGCAAGAAGGCATACAAAGAGGGCTTAGTGTGTGGAGGTGCTCGCAAGGGTAAGGGGTTATCCCTTTCGCGCTGTGGCAGTAGTTGTTTGTTCCTGGAATAGGATAATGTTCTGTTACAAGTTGTAACATGTGTACCCATCCAAGGATGGGGGGTTGTTTGATTGTACCCATCCAGATGATGGGAGTTTTGCTGGTACCCATACATGGAAGGATGGGGATTGTAGTTGGTACCTTCAGGCCCTAAGGGTTAACCTGCAGGAGTTAATATGCTAGGTCACTGGGGTATGTGGTTATAATGCCGTGTCCGGGGTTTCCGACTGGCAGGTTTTAAATTAACGAGGTTGTACCAGTGACCTAGTTCATAGTCACAGTTCTTACTGAGTAAGTTACCTTAACAAGTTAGTTAAGGAAATACAGTTATTTATATATTTATGTTAATTTATATGTTTTAAATAAAAGGCCGCAAGGCCATTTTACTCCAAAAACTAGTCCGAGTCATCCCTGATGTTTTTGGAGGGAGGGTATGTATGGGTAGGATGGTATTAAGTAAATGGGCTTAAGTCCTACAATGTCATGATATTCGGCAGCTCAATATTGTACCCGCTAAAGAGTGTTGTGTGTATGACACGGATACAATTCATGGAAAGGACTGGAGATCCCGACAGGTACAATGTAGAGAAGAGTTCAGGACATTCTTTTAAGCAGATAACCTAACAGGGCCCTCTGATTCCTCTTGTACCAAACTGTATTGTAACTGTAATGTCTGCCTTCATTTTGTAAAGCACTGCGCAAACTGTTGGCGTTATATTATACACGATTTTATATATTATACACAATGGCGCTATATATATCCTGTATAATAATAATAAGGCCCCATTGAACAGTAAGTAAGGTTTGAAGAAAAATATAATACAGATATCACTGTAAAAATAAAAACCTACCTTGTTGGTTTTAGTAATGTGTAGTACAGGGGTCAGGAGTAAGTAAAGCAGAGTTTAGAAGTCAGTAGTAAGTGACACAGAGTGCGGGCTTTGTAGTAATTAATGAAGAATGAAGGGATCAGAAGTAAATAATAGATCAGAGGTCAGTAGTAATTCAGAGTTGCAGCATCCTGCTCCAATCAACAGAGCTCTGACACTCCTCCCTGCACACCGCTCCAATCAACAGAGCTCTGACACTCTTCCCTGTACACCGCTCCAATCAACAGAGCTCTGACACTCTTCCCTGCACACCGCTCCAATCAACAGAGCTCTGACACTCCTCCCTGTACACCGCTCCAATCAACAGAGCTCTGACACTCCTCCCTGTACACTGCTCCAATCAACAGAGCTCTGACACTCCTCCCTGTACACCGCTCCAATCAACAGAGCTCTGACACTCCTCCCTGTACACCGCTCCAATCAACAGAGCTCTGACACTCCTCCCTGCACACCGCTCCAATCAACAGAGCTCTGACACTCCTCCCTGCACACTGCTCCAATCAACAGAGCTCTGACACTCCTCCCTGCACACTGCTCCAATTAACAGATGTGATGGAAAAAACAAAAAATTAAAAGCTGCGCTCAAGGTTAAAAAATAAAAAGTGTAGTGAAAACAAAGCAGCCTGCACCAAGAACTAGTCTCCAAATCCCATCATAGAAAATAATGCAAAAAAGATGCGGCGCTAAAACATGATTAAACAAGCTACTAAAATGAATTAATATGAAATAACCATAGAGGTATATATAAAATAATGATAACAAATAAAAACCAATGTGAGATAGGTATAAACAAAATCATACACTAATATCTAAAAATTAATGTTGATTAATTGTAAAATAAGAATACATATACGTGGATAAGTGAATTAATAAAGTCCAAAAAAGCCAAAAAAGAAAATCTGTGATAAAAAAGGAAAAAGTGCCAAAAAGAAGATGAAGATGCAGATGGGGAAATCCTCTATGGTTCCTCACACCCAAGGTGGAATATCAGATGTGCTTACCAGATCCCGATGACTGCTATTACAGCAGTCATAAACGGCACAGGGAATTTGGGGCTCCCCACAACCTCAGCATAAGGTACCCGTAAGCGACAGATGATATCTCAGGATTAAAAAACAAGAGGACAATCCATAGCATGATACAGTCTGCACAGTCGATTTATTAAAAAGAATTGCACTTACAAAACATCGGTGAAGTGATCGGCATGAACCGTACAATCAACAAGAGTCGGCGTCTCCGTCTGCTGCCTCCGCCTCCTAAGTTCGTATACAGCCCTACACAAGAACGGACGTGGTGACGTCGTAGGCTCCTCCCTACGCGTTTCATCACAAATGGACGTCGTCTGGGGATTGGCCAAGCTCGAGCGTCACCGCGTGTGGGCATTAAATACACTGCGGGCGCCATCTTAACCAATGGCAAGGGGAATTTAACATTGGGAAACGGCCCAGCTGTATTAGATACCAGCCATCAGTAAATAGGAACGAGCGGAGGAAAGTCAAAAATCAAAAAAAAGGAAGCGCCATCTTGTGGTAAAAAAGGATAACAATAAGATTGGTTCTCAAATAGTGACAACAAACTATGAAGGGGTACAGCAGATGGCAGACATAATAAAAAGTATACATACTTAGTGCAATAAAATATAAACAATGATAAAAAGTCTAAAGCATCAGCTACAATAGAATAAAAATTAATATTTCCATAATATAAATTAAAATAAATTTAAGTAAAAGGGAAAGATTAAAAAGGAAAACAATACTTAGGAGTTGTTTATAAAGCAATTGATGTCCCAATCCACATTTAACCCAAAGGGTACAAAAGATCTCATATGAAAAATCCACCTAGTTTCAAGCCTAGATATAGATCTGACTTTATTTGTCCCTCTCCAATGTGGGTTTATTTTATCAAATGCCAAAAAAAGGGTACCCTTCAGTTTCTTGTCGTGATATTTGGCATAATGCCTAGACAAATTATGCTTAGGGTAACCCCGTTTAATGTTGGCAACGTGCTCTGATAACCGTACATGCAATTCACGTTTAGTTCGACCGATGTACTGTTTAGAACATGGGCACTGAATAAGATAGACGACATATTTAGTAGTACATGTGATAAAGGATTGAATGTCGTATATCTTATTCGTGACGGAGGATTGAAAGGTCTCACATTTTCTACCAGTAAGATTATTTATTTGACAGATTTTACACTTACGGCAGGGGTAGAAACCTTTCATAGTATGAAAAAAGGAGATAGTCTTGGGGGGATCTATCACATTCCTAGCAACACAGTGTCGCAAGGAGGGTGCACCCCTATATATCACCGAAGGTCTATCAGGGATGATAGGTCCTAAGACCTTATCATTCCTGAGTATATTCCAATGCTTTTGAAAAATTTTCTTAACAGAAAAATGCTGGTTGGAATAACCCGTAATCATAGACCAACTGAACCTATTGTCAAATGCGGGACTGGGATCAACTTCCCTGTGTAGCATAAGTGCCCTATCCATATCAGCAACCTGAGAAATGGTGGCATCTATCTCACTCCTAGAGTAGCCTTTTTCCAGGAAACGCTGTTTAAGTACCTGGGCTTGTTGGTAGTACTCCATAACCTCTGTGCAGTTACGTCTGATCCGCTGAAATTGTCCCCGAGGGACAGCTCTTAACCAGGCCGGATGATGACAACTAGAGAGCGGGATATAGGCGTTTCTATCGGTCGCTTTAAAGTATGTATTGGTAATGAGGCGACCATTCCTGACTAAGATGTTAAGGTCAAGGAAATGGATTCCTGTGCCTCCTTTTTTCGTACTATGAAAGGTTTCTACCCCTGCCGTAAGTGTAAAATCTGTCAAATAAATAATCTTACTGGTAGAAAATGTGAGACCTTTCAATCCTCCGTCACGAATAAGATATACGACATTCAATCCTTTATCACATGTACTACTAAATATGTCGTCTATCTTATTCAGTGCCCATGTTCTAAACAGTACATCGGTCGAACTAAACGTGAATTGCATGTACGGTTATCAGAGCACGTTGCCAACATTAAACGGGGTTACCCTAAGCATAATTTGTCTAGGCATTATGCCAAATATCACGACAAGAAACTGAAGGGTACCCTTTTTTTGGCATTTGATAAAATAAACCCAAATTGGAGAGGGACAAATAAAGTCAGATCTATATCTAGGCTTGAAACTAGGTGGATTTTTCATATGAGATCTTTTGTACCCTTTGGGTTAAATGTGGATTGGGACATCAATTGCTTTATAAACAACTCCTGAGTATTGTTTTCCTTTTTAATCTTTCCCTTTTACTTAAATTTATTTTAATTTATATTATGGAAATATTAATTTTTATTCTATTGTAGCTGATGCTTTAGACTTTTTATCATTGTTTATATTTTATTGCACTAAGTATGTATAATTTTTATTATGTCTGCTGTCTGCTGTACCCCTTCATAGTTTGTTGTCACTATTTGAGAACCAATCTTATTGTTATCCTTTTTTACCACAAGATGGCGCTTCCTTTTTTTTGATTTTTGACTTTCCTCCGCTCGTTCCTATTTACTGATGGCTGGTATCTAATACAGCTGGGCCGTTTCCCAATGTTAAATTCCCCTTGCCATTGGTTAAGATGGCGCCCGCAGTGTATTTAATGCCCACACGCGGTGACGCTCGAGCTTGGCCAATCCCCAGATGACGTCCATTTGTGACAAAACGCGTAGGGAGGAGCCTATGACGTCACCACGTCCGTTCTTGTGTAGGGCTGTATACGAACTTAGGAGGCGGAGGCAGCAGACGGAGACGCCGACTCTTGTTGATTGTACGGTTCATGCCGATCACTTCACCGATGTTTTGTAAGTGCAATTCTTTTTAATAAATCGACTGTGCAGACTGTATCACGCTATGGATTGTCCTCTTGTTTTTTAATCCTGAGATATCATCTGTCGCTTACGGGTACCTTATGCTGAGGTTGTGGGGAGCCCCAAATTCCCTGTGCCGTTTATGACTGCTGTAATAGCAGTCATCGGGATCTGGTAAGCACATCTGATATTCCACCTTGGGTGTGAGGAACCATAGAAGATTTCCCCATCTGCATCTTCATCTTCTTTTTGGCATTTTCTGGCACTTTTTCCTTTTTTATCACGGATTTTCTTTTTTGGCTTTTTTGGACTTTATTAATTCACTTATCCACGTATATGTATTCTTATTTTACAATTAATCAACATTAATTTTTAGATATTAGTGTATGATTTTGTTTATACCTATCTCACATTGGTTTTTATTTGTTATCATTATTTTATATATACTTCTATGGTTATTTCATATTAATTCATTTTAGTAGCTTGTTTAATCATGTTTTAGCGCCGCATCTTTTTTGCATTATTTTCCAATTAACAGAGCTCTGACACTCCTCCCTGCACACCGCTCCAATCAACGGAGCTCTGACACTCCTCCCTGCACACTGCTCCAATCAACGGAGCTCTGACACTCCTCCCTGCACACCGCTCCAATCAACGGAGCTCTGACACGCTTCCCTGTACACTGCTCCAATCAACAGAGCTCTGGCACTCCTCCCTGCACACTGCTCCAATCAACAGAGCTCTGACACTCCTCCCTGTACACCGCTCCAATCAATAGAGCTCTGACACTCCTCCCTGCACACTGCTCCAATCAACAGAGCTCTGACACTCCTCCCTGCACTCTGCTCCAATCAACAGAGCTCTGACACTCCTCTCTGTACACCGCTCCAATCAACAGAGCTCTGACACTCCTCCCTGTACATCGCTCCAATCAACAGAGCTCTGACACTCCTCCCTGCACACTGCTCCAATCAACGGAGCTCTGACACTCCTCCCTGTACACTGCTCCAATCAACAGAGCTCTGACACTCCTCCCTGCACACTGCTCCAATCAACAGAGATCTGACACTCCTCCCTGCACACTGCTCCAATCAACAGAGCTCTGACACTCCTCCCTGCACACTGCTCCAATCACCAGAGCTCTGACACTCCTCCCTGCACACTGCTCCAATCAACGGAGCTCTGACACTCCTCCCTGCACACTGCTCCAATCAACAGAGCTCTGACACTCCTCCCTGCACTCTGCTCCAATCAACAGAGCTCTGACACTCCTCTCTGTACACCGCTCCAATCAACAGAGCTCTGACACTCCTCCCTGTACACCGCTCTAATCAACAGAGCTCTGACATTCCTCCCTGTACACCGCTCCAATCAACAGAGCTCTGACACTCCTCCCTGCACACTGCTCCAATCAACAGTGCTCTGACACTCCTCACTGCACACTGCTCCAATCAACGGAGCTCTGACACTCCTCCCTGTACACTGCTCCAATCAACAGAGCTCTGACACTCCTCCCTGCACACTGCTCCAATCAACAGAGATCTGACACTCCTCCCTGCACACTGCTCCAATCAACAGAGCTCTGACACTCCTCCCTGCACACTGCTCCAATCACCAGAGCTCTGACACTCCTCCCTGCACACTGCTCCAATCAACGGAGCTCTGACACTCCTCCCTGCTCCAATCAACGGAGCTCTGACACTCCTCTCTGCACACTGCTCCAATCAACGGAGCTCAGACACTCCTCCCTGCACACTGCTCCAATCAACGGAGCTCTGACACTCCTCCTTGTACACTGCTCCAATCAATGGAGCTCAGACACTCCTCCCTGTACACTGCTCCAATCAACAGAGCTCTGACACTCCTCCCTGCACAGTGCTCCAATCAACAGAGCTCTGACACTCCTCCCTGCACACTGCTCCAATCAACGGAGTTCTGACACTCCTCCCTGCACACCGCTCCAATCAACAGAGCTCTGACACTCCTCCCTGTACACTGCTCCAATCAACAGAGCTCTGACACTCCTCCCTGCACACCGCTCCAATCAACAGAGCTCTGAAACTCCTCCCTGCACACCGCTCCAATCAACAGAGCTCTGACACTCCTCCCTGCACACTGCTCCAATCAACAGAGCTCTGACACTCCTCCCTGTACACTGCTCCAATCAACAGAGCTCTGACACTCCTCCCTGTACACTGCTCCAATCAACAGCAATCTGACACTCCTCACTGCACACTGCTCCAATCAACGGAGCTCTGACACTCCTCCCTGTACACTGCTCCAATCAACAGAGCTCTGACACTCCTCCCTGCACACTGCTCCAATCAACAGAGCTCTGACACTCCTCCCTGCACACTGCTCCAATCAACAGAGCTCAGACACTCTTCCCTGCACACTACTCCAATCAACAGAGCTCTGACACTCCTCCCTGTACACTGCTCCAATCAACAGAGCTCTGACACTCCTCCCTGTACACTGCTCCAATCAACAGATCTCTGACACTCCTCCCTGTACACTGCTCCAATCAACAGAGCTCTGACACTCCTCCCTGCACACTGCTCCAATCAACAGAGCTCTGACACTCCTTCCTGCACACTGCTCCAATCAACTGAGCTCTGACACTCCTCCCTGCACACTGCTCCAATCAACTGAGCTCTGACACTCCTCCCTGCACACTGCTCCAATCAACTGAGCTCTGACACTCCTCCCTGCACACTGCTCCAATCAACAGTGCTCTGACACTCCTCCCTGCACACTGCTCCAATCAACTGAGCTCTGACACTCCTCCCTGCACACTGCTCCAATCAACTGAGCTCTAAAACTCCTCCCTGCACACTGCTCCAATCAATGGAGCTCTGACACTCCTCCCTGCACACTGCTCCAATCAACTGAGCTCTAAAACTGCTCCCTGCGCACTGCTCCAATCAACAGAGCTCTGACACTCCTCACTGCACACTGCTCCAATCAACGGAGCTCTGACACTCCTCCCTGCACACTGCTCCAATCAACAGTGCTCTGACACTCCTCACTGCACACTGCTCCAATCAACAGAGCTCTGACACTCCTCCCTGCACACTGCTCCAATCAACAGTGCTCTGACACTCCTCACTGCACACTGCTCCAATCAATGGAGCTCTGACACTCCTCCCTGTACACTGCTCTAATCAACAGTGCTCTGACACTCCTCACTGCACACTGCTCCAATCAACAGTGCTCTGACACTCCTCACTGCACACTGCTCCAATCAACAGAGCTCTGACACTCCTCCCTGCACACTGCTCCAATCAACAGAGCTCTGACACTCCTCCCTGCACACTGCTCCAATCAACAGAGCTCTGACACTCCTCCCTGCACACTGCTCCAATCACCAGAGCTCTGACACTCCTCCCTGCACACTGCTCCAATCAACGGAGCTCTGACACTCCTCCCTGCTCCAATCAACGGAGCTCTGACACTCCTCCCTGCACACTGCTCCAATCAACGGAGCTCAGACACTCCTCCCTGCACACTGCTCCAATCAACGGAGCTCTGACACTCCTCCTTGTACACTGCTCCAATCAATGGAGCTCAGACACTCCTCCCTGTACACTGCTCCAATCAACAGAGCTCTGACACTCCTCCCTGCACACTGCTCCAATCAACAGAGCTCTGACACTCCTCCCTGCACACTGCTCCAATCAACGGAGTTCTGACACTCCTCCCTGCACACCGCTCCAATCAACAGAGCTCTGACACTCCTCCCTGTACACTGCTCCAATCAACAGAGCGCTGACACTCCTCCCTGCACACTGCTCCAATCAACAGAGCTCTGACACTCCTCCCTGTACACTGCTCCAATCAACAGAGCTCTGAAACTCCTCCCTGCACACCGCTCCAATCAACAGAGCTCTGACACTCCTCCCTGCACACTGCTCCAATCAACAGAGCTCTGACACTCCTCCCTGTACACTGCTCCAATCAACAGAGCTCTGACACTCCTCTCTGTACACTGCTCCAATCAACAGCAATCTGACACTCCTTACTGCACACTGCTCCAATCAACGGAGCTCTGACACTCCTCCCTGCACACTGCTCCAATCAACAGAGCTCTGACACTCCTCCCTGTACACTGCTCCAATCAACAGAGCTCTGACACTCCTCCCTGTACACTGCTCAAATCAACAGAGCTCTGACACTCCTCCCTGTACACTGCTCCAATCAACGGAGCTCTGACACTCCTCCCTGCACACTGCTCCAATCAACAGAGCTCTGACATTCCTCCCTGCACACTGCTCCAATCAACAGAGCTCTGACACTCCTCCCTGTACACTGCTCCAATCAACAGAGCTCTGACACTCCTCCCTGCACACTGCTCCAATCAACAGAGCTCTGACACTCCTCCCTGCACACTGCTCCAATCAACAGAGCTCAGACACTCTTCCCTGCACACTACTCCAATCAACAGAGTTCTGACACTCCTCCCTGCACACTGCTCCAATCAACAGAGCTCTGACACTACTCCCTGCACACCGCTCCAATCAACCGAGCTCTGACACTCCTCCCTCTACACTGCTCCAATCAACAGTGCTCTGACACTCCTCACTGTACACTGCTCCAATCAACAGAGCTTTGACACTCCTCCCTGCACACTGCACCAATCAACAGAGCTCTGACACTCCTCCCTGTACACCGCTCCAATCAACAGTGCTCTGACACTCCTCACTGTACACTGCTCCAATCAACAGAGCTCTGACACTCCTCCCTGCACACCGCTCCAATCAACAGAGCTCTGACACTCCTCCCTGCACACCGCTCCAATCAACGGAGCTCTGACACTCCTCCCTGCACACCGCTTCAATCAACAGAGCTCTGACACTCCTCCCTGCACACCGCTCCAATCAACAGAGCTCTGACACTCCTCCCTGCACACCGCTCCAATCAACAGAGCTCTGACACTCCTCCCTGCACACCGCTCCAATCAACAGAGCTCTGACACTCCTTCCTGTACACCGCTCCAATCAACAGAGCTCTGACACTCCTCCCTGTACACCGCTCCAATCAACAGAGCTCTGACACTCCTCCCTGTACACCGCTCCAATCAACAGAGCTCTGACACTCCTCCCTGTACACCGCTCCAATCAACAGAGCTCTGACACTCCTCCCTGTACACTGCTCCAATCAACAGAGCTCTGACACTCCTCCCTGTACACCGCTCCAATCAACAGAGCTCTGACACTCCTCCCTGTACACCGCTCCAATCAACAGAGCTCTGACACTCCTCCCTGTACACCGCTCCAATCAACAGAGCTCTGACACTCCTCCCTGTACACTGCTCCAATCAACAGAGCTCTGACACTCCTCCCTGTACACTGCTCCAATCAACAGAGCTCTGACACTCCTCCCTGTACACTGCTCCAATCAACAGAGCTCTGACACTCCTCCCTGCACACTGCTCCAATCAACTGAGCTCTGACACTCCTCCCTGCACACTGCTCCAATCAACTGAGCTCTAAAACTCCTCCCTGCGCACTGCTCCAATCAACAGTGCTCTGACACTCCTCACTGCACACTGCTACAATCAACGGAGCTCTGACACTCCTCCCTGTACACTGCTCTAATCAACGGAGCTCTGACACTCCTCCCTGTTCACTGCTCCAATCACCAGAGCTCTGACACTCCTCCCTGTACACTGCTCCAATCAACGGAGCTCTGACACTCCTCCCTGCACACTGCTCCAATCAACAGTGCTCTGACACTCCTCACTGCACACTGCTCCAATCAACGGAGCTCTGACACTCCTCCCTGTACACCGCTCCAATCAACAGAGCTCTGACACTCCTCCCTGTACACCGCTCCAATCAACAGAGCTCTGACACTCCTCCCTGTTCACTGCTCCAATCAACAGAGCTCTGACACTCCTCCCTGCACACTGCTCCAATCAACAGAGCTCTGACACTCCTCCCTGCACACTGCTCCAATCACCAGAGCTCTGACACTCCTCCCTGTACACTGCTCCAATCAACAGAGCTCTAACACTCCTCCCTGTACACTGCTCCAATCAACAGAGCTCTGACACTCCTCCCTGTACACTGCTCCAATCAACAGAGCTCTGACACTCCTCCCTGTACACTGCTCCAATCAACAGAGCTCTGACAATCCTCCCTGTACACTGCTTCAATCAACAGAGCTCTGACACTCCTCCCTGCACACTGCTCCAATCAACAGAGCTCTGACACTCCTCCCTGCACACTGCTCCAATCACCAGAGCTCTGACACTCCTCCCTGTACACTGCTCCAATCACCAGACCTCTAACACTCCTCCCTGTACACTGCTCCAATCAACAGAGCTCTGACACTCCTCCCTGTACACTGCTCCAATCAACAGAGCTCTGACAATCCTCCCTGTACACTGCTCCAATAAACAGAGCTCTGACACTCCTCCCTGCACACTGCTCCAATCAACAGAGCTCTGACACTCCTCCCTGCACACTGCTCCAATCACCAGAGCTCTGACACTCCTCCCTGTACACTGCTCCAATCACCAGAGCTCTAACACTCCTCCCTGTACACTGCTCCAATCAACAGAGCTCTGACACTCCTCCCTGTACACTGCTCCAATCAACAGAGCTCTGACAATCCTCCCTGTACACTGCTCCAATCAACAGAGCTCTGACACTCCTCCCTGTACACTGCTCCAATCAACAGAGCTCTGACACTCCTCCCCGTACACTGCTCCAATCAACAGAGCTCTGACACTCCTCCCTGTACACTGCTCCAATCAACAGAGCTCTGACACTCCTCCCTGCACACTGCTCCAATCAACAGAGCTCTGACACTCCTCCCTGCACACTGCACCAATCAACAGAGCTCTGACACTCCTCTCTGCACACTGCTCCAATCACCAGAGCTCTGACACTCCTCCCTGCACACTGTTCCAATCATCAAAGCTCTGACACTCCTCCCTGTACACTGCTCCAATCAACAGAGCTCTGACACTCCTCCCTGCACACTGCTCCAATCAACAGAGCTCTGACACTCCTCCCTGCACACTGCTCCAATCATCAAAGCTCTGACACTCCTCCCTGCACACTGCTCTAATCAACAGAACTCTGACACTCCTCCCTGCACTCTGCTCCAATCAACAGAGCTTTGACACTCCTCCCTGCACACTGCTCCAATCAACGGAGCTCTGACACTCCTCCCTGAAAACCGCTCCAATCAACAGAGCTCTGACACTCCTCCCTGCACACTGCTCCAAACAGCACCTCATTCCCTAGTTGTGGGACATCCAGCATCATCTAGTCCTTTGCATGCAAATACAGCCTGTTTAGGTACACCCATCCATCAAAGCATTATGATATCTACATAGTGCTACCCAACAACCTTCCCACTGCTTTCATCTGTACTGAGGGCTTCTGAGAGTACAGAGGTCAGGTGCTGCGATGTTTTCAGGAAGCCATGTACAGCCCCCTCCCAATAGCAATCATCTGCCTGTTTTTTACATTGTTACATAGTAGGTGAGGTTGAAAAAAGACACAAGCCCATCAAGTCCAACCTATGTGTGTGATTATATGTCAGTATTACATTGTATAACCCTGTATTTTGCGGCCGTTCAGGTTCTTATCTAATAGTTTCTTGAAGCTATCAATGCTCCCCGCTGAGACCACCGCCTGTGGAAGGGAATTCCACATCCTTGCCGCTCTTACAGTAAAGAACCCTCTACGTAGTTTAAGGTTAAACCTCTTTTCTTCTAATTTCAATGAATGGCCACGAGTCTTGTTAAACTCCCTTCTGCAAAAAAGTTTTCTCCATATTGTGGGGTCACCAGTCCAGTATTTATAAATTGAAATCATATCCCCTCTCAAGTGTCTCTTCTCCAGAGAGAATAAGTTCAGAGCTCACAACCTTTCCTCATAACTAAGATCCTCCAGACCCTTTATTAGCTTTGTTGCCCTTCTTTGTACTCGCTCCATTTCCAGTACATCCTTCCTGAGGACTGGTGCCAAGAACTGGACAGCATACTCCAGGTGCGGCCGGACCAGAGTCTTGTAGAGCGGGAGAATTATCGTTTTATCTCTGGAGTTGATCCCCCTTTTTAATGCCAATATTCTGTTTGCTTTGTTAGCAGCAGCTTGGCATTGCATTCCATTGCTGAGCCTATCATCTACTAGGACCCCCAGGTCCTTTTCCATCCTAGATCCCCCCCAGAGGTTCTCCCCCCAGTGTATAGATTGCATTCATATTTTTGCCACCCAGATGCATTATTTTACATTTTTCCACATTGAACCTCATTTGCCATGTAGTCGCCCACCCCATTAATTTGTTCAGATCTTCTTGCAAGGTTTCCACATCCTGTGGAGAAGTTATTGCCCTGCTTAGCTTAGTATCGTCTGCAAATACAGAGATTGGACTGTTTATCCCATCCTCCAGGTCGTTTATGAACAAAATAAATAGGATTGGTCCCAGCACAGAACCCTGGGGGACCCCACTACCCACCCCTGACCATTCTGAGTACTCCCCATTTATCACCACCCTCTGAACACGCCCTTTAGCCAGTTTTCAATCCATGTACTCACCCTATGGTCCATGCCAACGGACCTTATTTTGTACAGTAAACGTTTATGGGGAACTGTGTCAAATGCTTTTGCAAAATCCAGATACACCACGTCTACGGGCCTTCCTTTATCTAGATGGCAACTCACCTCCTCATAGAAGGTTAATAGATTGGTTTGGCAAGAACGATTCTTCATGAATCCATGCTGATTACTGCTAATGATACCAATCTCATTACTAAAATTTTGTATATAGTCCCTTATCATCCCCTCCAAGCGTTTACATACTATTGATGTTAGGCTAACTGGTCTGTAATTCCCAGGGATGTATTTTGGGCCCTTTTTAAATGTTGGTGCTACATTGGCTTTTCTCCAATCAGCTGGTACCATTCCAGTCTGTAGAAAATTAGGAACAATGGTCTGGCAATTACTTGACTGAGTTCCCTAAGTACCCTTGGGTGCAAGCCATCCGATCCTGGTGATTTATTAAGGTATTGTTTCCCAAGTCTAATTCTGTCCTCTGTTTTCCATAGAGAACTATAGAGACCCAGTGACGACATCACTGGGACTAAAATAAAGTGTGTAACTAAAATGGAAAGCTTGTATTTAAAGTTGATATTCATTTGTTGATGGGGATGGGGGAGGGGGTTACCAGGGAAGGCAAATATGAGGGGATTAAACATCAGCTTAAAAACAAGAGCCTTTTTTTTACCCAAAGCCACAATTGTATACAAAGAAGGGGGAGGGGGTGAGGATAATACCACGAAGGGTGTATCTGTACACTGCGAGGTGCTGGGTGTCTGTGGTTGCGGTGGTCTGTGTGGTGACAGCGCGGTACGCCTTGAATGTAAACCCGACTACACAGAATACACACTTCCCCTTTACTCGCACATTCCAACTTCTGCTTCATTATCAATAATACGGCACCAAATAAATACTTACTTACAGGAAATAATACAAAACTGTAACTTTGTAACAAAAATAGCAACCTTACCAGGAAGCATATATTTTTTATATAGTGCCAACAGTGTGCGCAGCGCTTTACAATGTAGGGAGACAATACACCAACAGTACAATTCAAAACAATAGGGATAGAGGAGCCGTGCTCCTTCGAGCTTACAATCTAAGCGGGAGGGGCTGGTGAAACAAAAGGTAGAGACTGTGAGGGATGAACGTAGAAGTAGAAGATTTGGGGGAAGTAGAAGATTTGGTTGTTAGCTGGAGGCAGGATAGGCCACCCTGAAGAGACGAGTTTTCTGGGATCGCCTAAAAGTAGACAAAGTAGAAGATAACCGGACAGATTGGGGTAGTGCATTCCAGAGGATAGGAGAGGCTCTGGATAAATCCTGGAGATGAGCATGGGAGGAGGAGACAAGGGAGCTTGAGAGCAGAAGATCTTGGGAGGAGCGGAGAGGACGGTTTAGGTGATATTTGGAGATAAGATTGGTGATGTAGCTCGGGGCAGAATTGTAAATGGCTTTGTATGTTATTGTTAGTGTTTTGAATTTTATTCTTTGGGCAATGGGACACCAGTGGAGGGATTGGCAGAGAGGAGTGGGGGACACTGAACGGTTGGTAAGGTAGATGAGTCTGGCAGTGGCATTCATGATAGACTGAAGAGGGGATGGCTTGTGGAGAGGTAGGCCAATGAGGAGGGAGTTAGTCAAGGGAGTGAAAAAGTTGCTTAGTGGTCGGTTAGAAAGGGGCGCATTTTGGAGATGTTTCGGAGGTGAAGTCTGGACGATTTGGACAGTGGTTGGATTTGAGGCTAAAAGGACAGGTCAGAGTCTAGGAATACACCTAGTACCTTGGCATGAGGGGAGGGACTGATGGTTGTATTATTATATAAACCCATCATTGTAGAAATATTGTATGACGGACTTGTTTCTTAAAAATGTATTTTTCATAGTTTTTCACACTTCACTATTTGATGTGAGGTGAGGGTTGAGTGGTAGGACATTAATGGTCATTTTATTCTCCCTCCACACAGGCGGCAGAAGAGAACAGCGGCTCATTGCTTGTTGCTCCTCAGGGACCTTCCCCCTGGCTCCTCGCTCTCTCCGGCGCCGTACTGTTCTCTCCATCCATTGGAGGAGCTGGGCTTATTCTGTGAGGTCTGTGCGGTTCCCTCATGCCGGGATTGCGCTCTCCTCAAGCACCATGGACATGAGCTGCGCCCCGTGATGGAGGTGGCGGTGAAGCACAAGGAGCAGCTCCGAGGAGCCTTAAAAAAGTGGGATCCACAGCTGGAGGGCCTGGAGAAGACTCTGAATGCTGTTTACAGGGTGGGGGAAGACCTGAGGCAGAGGGCGGATATGCTGCGGGAGGAGGTAGAGGTCTTCACTGAGGGGTATATACAGGCTGTCCAAGAGCACAGACTCCGCCTCCTGCGAGACATTGATGAGGAAGTTCATCGGAAGGAGCAGGGCTTGAACCTACAGAAAGCTCGGGTCCATCAGCAACTCTCAGACCTCCGTACCGCCACCAGCTTTACCCGAGGCCTCCTACACTGTGGGCCCGACCACCATATTGTGCGCGCCAAGGTCCTGGCACTGAGCCGCCTCAAAGATCTCAGCCATGGGGATCGCAGCAAGCCGGAACAAGTGGAGCCCGTCAGTATCCGATTCAGTCCACTGGAAGAAGCGGGGCTGTGCCAAGGTTACCAAGTGTACGGTGCTGTGCAGAGAGGAGGGGTCGACCCCGACAGGTGCGAGGTCAAAGGGCAAGGTGAGATTTCAGAGACTATGCTGCAGAAGTGTGGAAAAGAGACGTAAGTTATCAACCAATCAGATTATTGGTTTAAACCCCATTTGAAGTCTTAAAACTTTTTCCTATCCCTTTATAGTCCCCAACATGTAGGATTTATGGCTGAATTTTGCATGGATATGCCTTAAAATAACTGTTACCATTGGTGGAAACCATTGGTAGAAATACTGTTTCCTGCCCTCCCACTCCCAACACTCTGTGCTGGCAGAGCTGAGTAACAGCCACGCTCCTCTTCACAGCCACACCCCTCATCACAGCCACACAACTCAGCACAATGTTCTTGTATAGTAGGGAAGGGTGGGGGGACGGTATGTCTAATTAAAAACGTATGAATTATGTGTAGCTGTCATCCCCATAAAAGGTCCACTGTTTTGTTCCCAAGGTTCCTTCCACAGTTAGTGTACTAGTAGCCAGACACATAGCCGCAGTTGCTCTTCAGGCTCAGCAAACAGTCTAGGGGTATCCTTTTTCTGATGCTTTATTAAACTTGAACCTGGATTGGTGCATTGTAAATGTGGGATACTCCTGTATGGCAAAGTAACTACTTGAATCCACTTCTCATTTCCTCAGAACTTCCTAGCATAGTCCTTACAGCAATGGATGGACTGAACTGCCCAGGTAAACCATAAGCAATATCTAGCTTGGAGCATAGGCTGACCCTGATTGTAGAGGGACAGCAGCAGCAACCAGTCACTGGGATCTCACACATCAGTCTGTACTCACAAATGTCCTTAGATATTTGGATGCTTCCTTCCAATATCAGCCACACATGCCTCTTGTGAACTCTCCAAACCAGATCTCCAAAAGAAATCCCCTTGATCAACCCCAGAAAAATTCAGTAGAATAGACCAACAGCTAACCCAACTGGAACCTTGATGAGCAGAAGGAAAGCATATCTGGGCTGCCCAGGAGGGTAGCAGGCCTTCAGGCTGGGATCTTCTCCTCCTGGACAAGCACCCCTCTGCTCCAGGCCTCTGTCACGCTTACCCCTAATGCAGGTGGACAGACACTATAGCTAGCTTCTGTAATCTTCACCCATAGCAGCCCTCTTTTCCATAAGGCAAGCAGGCCTACCAGTATTCGGTTGCCCCCAGGACTTATACACAATGCTATAGTACCTGGCTACGAAGCCAGGGCATGCACAAACTGAGCAAAGCAAACAGGTACTTGTAGTTGGCAGACAGACAAGTTTCAGAAATGTTAATGCCCGAAGTCAAAGGCGGGCAGAGTTCAGAGAATAGACGACATCTGATCTGAGGTCGTCAATCAGGGAATCCAATCTAGCAGAGCAGGGCAGACAAACAGGGAGCCAGGAACACGTAATACACACAATATCACAAGCATGAGACTGCAGGCTTGGCTAGCTTAATCACTTCAATACCGGGCCACTTCAACCCTTTTCCTGCCCAGGCTAATTTTCAGCTTTCAGCGCTGTCGCAATTTGAATGACAATTGCGCTGTCATGCTACACTGTACCCAAACAGACGGGCACTGATATGGCTGCACTGATGGGCACTGATAAGGCGGCACCGATGAGATGGTACCAATGAGGTGGCACTGATGATGGGCACTGATAGGCCGCACTGATGGGCACTGATAGGTGGCACTATTATGCAGCACTGATGGGCACTCATAGAGAGCACTGATGGGTACTTATGGGTGGCACTGATGGGTACTTATGGGTGGCACTAATAGGTGGCATGGATGGGCACTGATGGTCACTGATAGGTGGGCACGGATGGACACTGATAGGTGGCACTGATGGACACTGATGGGTGGCACTGATGACACATGGGTGGCATTGCTGGGCATCACTGACCTGATCCATAATGGTGCCAGTCAGTGCCCATTTGTGGGCACTGATTGGCATATATTGTGCATATATTGGCATATGTGAATGGCCATGGGGGACATACCTGGCCATCCACATGTTAGGGTCTTCCCTGGTGGTTCTGGCAGCTTCCCTGGTGGTCCAGTGTGGGCATCCGTGGGGGGGCTGCGCTGATAAACAATCAGCACAGAGACCCCCCCTGTCAGGAGAGCCACCGACCATCTCTCCTCTACTTGCGTCTGTCAGACACGAGTGAGGAAAAGCCAATCAACAGCTCTTCCAGTTTACATTGTGATCAGCCGTGATTGGACACGGCTGATCACGTGGTAGAGAGCCTCCATCGGAGGCTCTTTACTGAGATCGGTGTAGCAGTGTGTTGGACTGACACACGGCACCACCGATCACTGCGATGGGGGCACGGCAGCTGTTATCCTGCTGGACGTCATATGACGTTCAGTCAGGATAACTGAATAACTGAACCACCGCCCGGCCATCATTTCGCTATAGGCCGGGCGGGAGGTGCTTAAATCAGGTTTGCAGGTGGAGAGACAGACAAGGAGAATGCCACAGCCAAAACCAGGATGCTGGAATGAGGAATAGGAGCACTAGATGCTCCGGACAGCCTCAAACTATTTATGTTCCCTCCCAGCCACCTACTGGACATCGTCCCCCAGAGATTGGCTGGGACAACATTCAGGCTGTCTTATCTGCAACCAGTGAGACACAGAACAGCCCAAAATAATCACAAGATGCTCAACTGATCACCGTAGATCTAAAAGAACTAAATTTACCTAACCTAACTAGCAACTTAACTAGGAGGGTGCTACTTGTGTGAAGCAAAAAACAGAAATAATCTAAGAGCAAAAGTGCCTCAAACATTCCCTCTCAGTTCCCCAATATAAGCATATCCAGCCGGTATGCAGAAACCACATTTTACCAGTTTCACCGTGGCTGGACAATGGTCACGCTATGTAGCACTCCCGAACCCACCCTCTGAGTGGAGGCCACACCAGCTGATCCAGCACTTACATTATTGGCTTCCCACAATTAATATGTTTTTATTGCACTTTGGTACCCTTTTGACTTATATGACACTTTTTTTTCACAAATAATATGTGATGCACATCAATTTGGAGTGCTGGTGATTTTGTATCTTCTAATCAGATACACAATCACTTCAACCACCTACCAGTCTCTTAGAGGTCCAGTCCTGAAAGGAGTAAAGCTTCATATTTGGACATTACCCTTCGCTTAGATGCAGAGATATTTTAACCTCCATATTGCACTGCTCAATGTACATTATCTGTATCTCCAGGGCTTCACTCCGGCTCATTGGGTGCTCTATGTAGCTTCACCGTCATCTCTAAGAACAAAGTGGAAGAGCCGCGGGAACAGCCGAGAGTCACCGTTCTACACAAAGAGTCCGGCAGGTGAGAGGACACCTAGGTCAGCTCTGTCCTGGTTATACTGACGTATACATACAACCCAACCAGGGACATCCGTATTGGAGGTCCAGGGAGATCAGTATTGGAGGTCCAGGGAGATCAGTATTGGAGGTCCAGGGAGATCAGTATTGGAGGTCCAGGGAGATCAGTATTGGAGGTCCAGGGGGATCAGTATTGGAGGTCCAGGGGGATCAGTATTGGAGGTCCAGGGAGATCAGTATTGGAGGTCCAGGGAGATCAGTATTGGAGGTCCAGGGAGATGAGATTCCAGTTTAGGAGGTCCAGGGAGATCAGATTACAACATTGCAGGTCCAGTGATGGCCAGATGAGACGGGATATAAGAGAGACATTGCCAGCAGGGACCATCCTTAATGAGACCCTGTCATTAGACCGTTCATTTCTTTAACCACTTGCTTACCGGCCACTTTCACCCCCTTCCTGCTCAGGACAATTTTCAGCTTTCAGCGCTGTCACACTTTGAATGACAATTGTGCGGTCATACAACATTGTAACCAAACTACATTTTTTATCATATTTTTTACACAACACATAGAGCTTTCTTTTGGTGGTATGTAATCACCTCTGGGTTATTTTTTATTTTTTGCTCAATAAATTTAAAAAAGTCCAAAAATTTTGAAAACAAAAAACGTTTTTCATAGTTTGCTATAAAATTTTGCAAACAGGTAATTTTTCTCCTTCACTGATGGGCACTGATAGGTGGCACTAATGGGCACTGATGAGGCTGCACTGATGGGCACTGACGGGGCTGCACTGAGAGGCAGCACTGATGGGCACTGATAGGCAGCACTGATGAAGACCCTCTTCCTACTGTGAGGACCCCAACCCCTACAATGAAGACCCTCCTCCTACTGTAAGGACACCAACCCCTACAATGAAGACCCTCCTCCTACTGTGAGGACCCCAATCCATACAATGCAAACCCTCCTCCTACTGTGAGGACCCCAATCCCTACAATGAAGACCCTCCTCCTACTGTGAGGACTCCAACCCCTACAATGAAGACCCTCCTCCTACTGTGAAGACCCCAACCCCTACAATGAAGACCCTCCTCCTACCGTGAGGACCCCAATCCCTACAATGAAGACCCTCTTCATACTGTGAGGACCCCAACTCCTACAATGATGACCCTCCTCCTACTGTGAAGACCCCAACCCCTACAATGAAGACCCTCCTCCTACTGTGAGGACCCCAACCCCTACAATGGTGACCCTCCTCCTACTGTGAGGACCCAACCCCTACAATGACCCTCCTCCTACTGTGAAGACCCCAACCCCTACAATGAAGACCCTCCTCCTACTGTGAGGACCCCAATCCCTACAATGAAGACCCTTCTCCTACTGTGAGGACCCCAATCCCTACAATGAAGACCCTCCTCCTACTGTGAGGACCCCAATCCCTACAATGATGACCCTCTTCCTACTGTGAGGACCCCAACCCCTACAATAAAGACCCTCCTCCTACTGTGAAGACCCCAACCCCTACAATGAAGACCCTCCTCCTACTATGAGGACCCCAATACCTACAATGATGACCCTCCTGCTACTGTGAGGACCCCAACCCATACAACGAAGACCCACCTCCTACTGCGAGGACCCCAAGCCCTACAATGAAGACCCTCCTTCTACTGCGAGGACCCCAATCCCTACAATGAAGACCCTCCTCCTACTGTGAGGACCCCAACCCCTACAATGATGACCCTCCTCATACTGTGAAGACCCCAACCCCTACAATGAAGACCCTCCTCCTACTATGAGGACCCCAATCCCTACAATGATGACCCTCCTCCTTACTGTAAAGACCCCAATCCCTACAATGAAGACCCTCCTCCTACTGGGAGGACCCCAAGCCCTACAATGATGACCAGGCCCGGACTGGGACAAAAAATAGGCCCGGGCATTTTGGATTGAGCAGCCCATGACATGTTAACCGGCCCCTTCCCCACTCTCCACCCTGACAGATTCCCTGAGAGAGGGGAGGGGGAACCCAGCAGAGGTGTGGGGGGGGGGGGTGAGGTGGGACCAGGAAAGAGTATGGAGGGATGGAGAGCACAGGGAAGAACCTTGAGAACATAGAGTGGGGCGAGAGCACAGGGAGGAAGAGAAGAGCACAAGGGGCAGCGGAGAGCATGGGGGGAGGTTGAGAGCACGGGGGGAGGAGGAGAGCATGGGAGAAGGTGGAGAGCATGGGGGGAAGGTGGAGAGCACAGGGGGGCTGGTGGAGAGCATGGGGGGATGTGAAGAGCACATTGGGGAGGGTGGAGAGCACGGGGGGCTGGTGGAGAGCAGGGGGAGGTGGAGAGCAGAGTGAAGGCAGCAGTAGGGCATGGGGGGAGGTGGAGAGCACAGAGAGGGCGGCGGAGAGCATGGGGGAGATGGAGAGCACAGGGAGGGCGACGGAGAGTATGGGGGATGTGAAGAGTGCATAGGGAGGGTCGAGCACAGGGAGGGCGGCGGAGAGCATGGGGGGAGGAGGAGAGCACAGGGGGGCTGGTGGAGAGCATGGGGGGGTGTGAAGAGCACAGGGAGGGCGGCAGAGAGCATGAGGGGAGATGGAGAGCACAGGGGGGGCGGCGGAGAGCATGGGGGGAGATGGAGAGCACAGGGAGGTCGGAGGAGAGCATGGGGGAGGTGGAGAGCACAGGGAGGGCTGGCGGAGAGCATGGGGGGAGATGGAGAGCACGGGGAGGGCGGTGGAGAGCATGGGGGGAGGTGGAGAGCACAGGGGGGCTGGTGGATAGCATGGGGAGAGGTGGAAGGCACGGGGGGCAGCGGAGAGCATGGGGGGATGTGAAGTGTGCATGGGCGGTGGCGAGCACAGGGAGGGCGGCGGAGAGCATGGGGAGAGGTGGGGAGCACGGGGGGCAGTGGAGAGCATGAGGGGACAGCGGAGAGCATGGAGGGATGTGGAGAGAACAGGGGGGAAGCAGAGTGCATGGGGGGAATATGAACAGCACAGGGGGGTGAGTGCAGAGCATGGGGGGTGGTGGAGAGCATGGGGGGTGGCAGAGAGCACAGGGAGGGCGGCAGAGAGCATGAGGGAGGTGGAAAGCACTGGGGGGAGGTGGAGAGCACTGGGGGGCGGCAGAGAGCATGGGGGAGGTGGAGAGCATTGGGGGGCGGCAGAGAGCATGGGGAGAGGTGGAGAGCACTGGGGGGGTGACAGAGAGCATGGGGGAGGTGGAGAGCACTGGGGGGGCGGCAGAGAGCATAGAGGAGGTGGAGAGCACTGGGGGGGCGACAGAGAGCATGGGGGAGGTGGAGAGCACTGGGGGGGAGCGGCAGAGAGCATGGGGGAGGTGGAGAGCACTGTAGGGGTGGCAGAGAGCATGGGGGAGGTGGAGAGCACTGGGGGGCGACAGAGAGCATGGGGGAGGTGGAGAGCACGGGGGGGTGACAGAGAGCATAGGGGAGGTGGAGAGCACCGGGGGGGCGACAGAGAGCATGGGGGAGCTGGAGAGCACTGGGGGGGCGGCAGAGAGCATGGGGGAGGTGGAGAGCACTGGGGGGGTGGCAGAGAGCATGAGGAGGCAAAGAGTATTGGTGGTGTGGAGAGCCCGGGGGGCAGCAGAAATAAGCAGGATAGGAGAAGCGGTGGGGGCGGCTGCATATAGAACAATCATTCTCTCCATCTACCTCCTGCAGTTTCCTGCTTCTCCTCTACCTCTCGCAGGCATTCTGATACTGCAGGAGGAAGATGGAAAGAATGATTGTTCTATATGCAGCTGCCCCCACCGCTCCTCCTATCCAGGTTACAGGTGGGTGGCGGAGAGCACAGGGCTGCACTCACGTTTTCTGTTATCCGGCTTCAAGTTGTTAGCAGCAGGTGTCTACTCTGGCTCCTCCCCCTTTGCAGTCATGCCCCCTGGCACCGACGGCTGACCTATACGGGCTCCACCGCCCTCTATGTTTACATCCCCCGGCGCCGATGGACTGAGTTTAACTGGCAGCCGGGCAGCCGGGGAGAGGCTTGCAGCCTGGCGGCCCAGGCGGCTGCGGCCCACCGGGCAAGTGCCAGGTTTGCCCTAAGGCCAATCCGGGCCTGATGAAGACCCTCCTCCTACTGTGAAGACCCTGACCCCTACAATGAAGACCCTCCTCCTACTGTGAGGACCCCCAACCCCTACAATGAAGACTCTCCTCCTACTGTGAGGACCCCAATCCCTACAATGATGACCCTCCTCCTACTGTGAAGACCCCATTCCCTACAATGAAGACCCTCTCTTCTACAGTGCTGACCCTCCTGTAAATGTTTCATGTTTTCTGTCTGGCAGAGCTCTCCAACCCTCCATCCAGGATAACCATGATGGAACCTTCCAGATCTCCTACACCCCCACAGAGGTGGGACAGCTGTCGGTCAGCGTGTGTGTAAAAGGCCGTCACATCAAGGTGAGACAACGGTGTTCTTTGTCACATGACCTCCAATTCTCTCTGATCACCCCTCCTCCACAGTCATATATGTCTTCAACCATCACAGAACCTAAAGCTGAACTCCGGTCAGATATAAAAGACTCTGAATGCAGCTCTGTAATCATTAATACATCATTAACCACTTCAGTCCCGGAAGAATTTACCCCCTTAATGTCCAGGCCATTTTTTTCGATACGGCACTGCGTTACTTTAACCGACAATGGCGCGGTCCTATTCAGTGCCTCCTCATCAGTGCTCATCAGTGTAGCTTCATCAGTGCCCATCAGGGAAGGAGAAAAATTACCTGTTTGCAAAATTTTATAACAAACTATAAAAACGTGTTTTTTTTCACAATTTTTAGTCTTTACTCATTTATGTAGCAAAAAATAAAAAACCTCAGCAGTGATTAACCAAGAATTTTCCCCCTTCCTGACAAGGCCATTTTTTTGCGATTGCGCGGTTGTGCGATGTTGCACCCAAACAAAATTGACGTCCTTTTTTTCCCACAAATAGAGCTTTATTTTGGTGGTATTTGATCACCTCTGCGGTTTTTATTTTTTGTGCTATAAACAAAAAAAGAGCGACCATTTTGAAAAAAAACCCCTATATTTTAGGTCCTTGTATTTCACTTAGTATCCGCCTCTTGTAGTCCCTGTACAGCAGAACTCAGACCAGAGGAGGGAGAAGCAGTACAAGGAGCCAATCAGTTGTGCTGACAAAGAAGCATTCTGTATCTCTTACATCCAGCTCCTCCCCCCCTGCAGCACCAATCACCAGCTGTCAAAATGCTGCTTCTGCCGTGTAAAGAGACACTCGCAGAAAGTCTACAAGTGTCACCTAGTAATACAATGTAACAATGTGTCACTTTGTATTTACCGTTTCATCTGTATGTATTGTAGATCCGAGGCGTGACCTTTCCACTGCATGTGACATCCCTTATAGCCCCGTTCACACCAGTGACCCTTGCTGAACGTGACCTGACACCATAGAAAGCCAGGCATTGGACCTCGTCTATGTGTTGGGGCTGCCCTGGAAATAGCTGCCGCTGCAGCCCCATCGCATTCAGAACCTTCAAGAAAACCGTACAAGTTTATCTGAAGATGTGTTGTTATTTAACCCCTTATTGACCCTCAGTTAACCCTAATCAGCCCGAATTACCCTAAAAGAGTGAAGATAGAAAAATACCAATTGGTCCATTAACTCCTTCCTCACCTTCTCACCTTAGCTAATATTTTTTGTGTTTTTTTATTTCAAATTTTTTTACCATTATTCTTTTATTTTTTGCTTTTATGTTTTTTTTCTTACATAACAAGAAAATGTGGGAAAAAATAATAAAAAGAAGCATCCAAGTAATTCTAAACATGCAGAACAAAATGTATACTTTCTATTTACAGTAAAACTATTTATTTTTTTTGCTCTGTTGTATAGAAGGTAAAGAGAGTTGAAGGGGTTAATATCTGTTATTATCTTCCTCCAGGGATCCCCCTTTAATGTGACAGTGAAAGGCACCCCGCGTTCCCACCCCGGCATCTACCACTGCTGTACGTTCTGCTCCAGTGGAGGTCAGAAGGACGCTCGCTGTGGATGTGGAGGCACAATGCCAGGTAAGTGGATGGAGGGGGATCTCCCCAGTGTGCCCCTCCTCCCCGTGTCACATGATTTCTCATATCTCTGTCTCCTTTCCCTAGGGGGGTATCAGGGCTGCGGACACGGCCACAAGGGTCACCCTGGACGTTCTCATTGGTCATGTTGTGGGTCCATATTGGAGAAGTCAGAGTGTAGCGGTGTGAAGGTCTCGGCCCCCAGAAACTTACTCAGGACTGTCGCTCTATGAGAGGAGATGTTGTCACCTTCTGACCCTTGCTGGGCCCATCAAGCTGTATCAGGAAAGGAACACAGAAAAAGCCATGTAGAGCGTCAGCTCTTCTGGGTAGTGATGCAGCTTATGGTCCCCATTCCAACAGGTAGAGGACACAGAGGACAGGGTTCTGCCTCGATGAAGAACATGGTCCCTACCCCATTTGTGTGGTCAAAGGCAGGACACAGAACAGGGTTCTGCCTGGATTAACTACACAGTCCCTGCTTCATTTGTGTGGTTAAAGGCAAGACACAAAGGACACAGAGGGTGGGGTTCTGCCTGGATGAAGAACATGGTCCCCACTCCATTTGTGTGGTCAATGGCAGGACACAGAGGACACAGAGGACAGGGTTATGTCTCAATGAGGCAAAAGGTCCTCATTTCATTTGTGTGGTCAAAGGCAGGACACAGAGGATGAGGTTCTGCCTGGATGAAGCACATGCTCCCCAATCCATTTGTGTGGACAAAGGCAGGACATAGAGGACAGGGTTCTACCTGGATAAAGAACATGGTCTCCACTCCATTTGTGTGGTCAAAGGCAGGACACAGAGGTTGGGGTTCTGCCTGGATGAAGAACATGGGGGCCACTTAATTTGTATGGTCAAAAGCAGGACACAGAGGTTGGGGTTCTGCCTGGGTGAAGAACATGGTCCCCAAATCATTTGTGTGGTCAGAGGCGGGACACAACAGATGGGGGATCTGCCTGGATGAAGAACATGGTCCCCGATCCACTTGTGTGGTCACAAACAGCCAGAGGACACAGAAGATGAAGATCGGTCCTTCAAGTGTTTTTGTAGGATGGACCACGACCGGCACTGTACAATCTCTCTTTTCCTGATCCGTGATTGGTTCTGATGTCAGGGCTGACCAATGAAACATCTGTGCATTTTCATTCGCCATCATGATGCACCTTATGCCCAGTGCACTTTGGGAAAATACCAGTTAGTAGAGTTGTCTTTCCTTCAAATGATTACTAGCATAAGCAGAAAAGCTTATGGGCAGATCACAGAGCGACCAATCAGAAGTCATCTTTTACTGATCTTACTTCAATAAAATGAATTGTGATTGGGAGCTGGTGGGCACAGCCCTTTTCACCCGCATACTTGGGGGGGGGGGGGGGTGATGAATGATTTGGAGCGTCTCTATTTCGCTATTTCAGAGAAAGTTTTGAAAATAGAAATCCACATAGGAGGATAAGACAAGGCCATAAAATGTACGGGAAGTACAACTACCAACACCCCCCCCCCCCCCGTGTACAATGTGGTGTAGACATAGAGACAAAGACACAGGGCTAACCCAAGAGGAAGGAGGAGTGGAGGGGGGATGGGAATGAGATAAGAGATACATTATTAATATTATTATACAGGATTTATATATCACCAGCAGTTTGCACAGCACTTTACAACATCCTTTTCCTATCAGGGCCCCCCGGGGTGACTTCAGGTTTCTTTAGGGAAAAAATGCCTAAAAATTTCCAAAAAATAACCTTCTAGCCAACGGCATCCTAACAACCAATGACGTCATTGATTAATAAGGTGGACATCAGGCGCCTACACAACATTCTTATTTGCCCCTCCCTGCCCCTCCCCCCTCAGCACTAATGTAACATTAGCTGAATGAGGGTGAGCAACTTCGGGAGAAGAGAAACATCGGAATACTAGTCACCACCAGTGTACAAAGGTGTATTTGCTTTGTAAGAATAAATCATCTCTAATGTTGGGTGTTCTACATGTCTGGATGTTCCTTTGTTATGTAAAAGTATTTGTTTAGTATTATTACATTTTATAATGAGGAGCCTCCAGACTCTCCATAATTTTATAGGGTGCCGTGACTGAAGAAAGGTGGCACTGGTTTACAACACGAGGGCAGACCGTACAATTACAAGACAATTCAATGCAGAGGAAGTAGAGGGTCCGGATCGTAACTAACCTCCTCCCACCCGCCGGATAGACAAATCCGCTCTCGTTCTGGGAAGACGTCATATGACATCGCCCCAATCTCACCGCGCTTGTGTGTCCGCACCATGTCCCCGGAACATGGCGCAACCCCGATCTCAGTAAAGAGCCAATGATGCGGCTCTCTACCCATGTGATCGCCTGTGTCCAATCACAGCTGATCACATGTAAACACAGAAGTGCCGTTTATTGGCTCTCCTCTCCCCACACTGACAGAGTATGAGGAGTGGAGAGCTGATCAGCGGCATCTCCTCACATGGGATACTGTACAAATAAACACTGATCATCAGTGCAGCCCCAACAGTGCCCAACAGTGATGCCAGTCAGTGCCCATCAGTGATGCCAATCAGTGCCCATCGGAGATGCCAGTCAGTGCAGCCTATCATTGCCCATAAGTGCAATCTATCAGTGCTCATCAGTGTCACCTATCAGTGCTGTCTCATTGGTGCCCATAAGTGCCGCCCTATCAGTGCTCAGCAGTGATGCCAGTCAGTGCCAATCAGCGATCCCCCCCCCCCCCCCCGCATTTGGCCCACAGGCCGCAGTTTGGAAACCACTGCTATAATGTATTGGATTCCTTGTGACCATCATGGGGGTGTTTAAAAAAAAAACAAGCTGGAACTCCACTTTAAGATGTTTAGACTGAGGATATATCTGTGTTGGGTGTGAAGGTTCATGTCACATACTGCAGAACGTCTGATTAGTATCTCTCTCATTCTGAGTCATTTCTTCCATTCCTCGTAGTTGATGTATTTTTTTCTTTAGTAGTGGTCGGGGGATGGTGTTCTGTGATGGGGGAGCCTCCCTCATTCTCCGTAGGTGAGAGGTCACTGCCCGTCCTGACTCTATACATCCAGACCTCCAGGATATCCAGACATTGGACCGAACATCATTTAAGAACTGCATTCTGTATTTACTCGGGTTATCTTTCTGTAATATTAACATATTTGTTTGATGATCTGAATGATTAAAGTGTAAAAAATATCAGGAAGGGGACAAATCTTTTTCACAGCACTATATCTGGTGTACACCAATTCTTGTCTGCCCATACATATACAGTATGATACTTACAATAAACCACAAGCAGTAAAGATGTAGCTGTAATCATAAAAACACAAAAAATCTGGATGTAAATAAGTTCTTTTTGAGGTGTGTCATGGGAACAAGATATTGCCAAGGGTCTAGCAGAAATTATATTCCACATTTTTCCTGTAGCATGTCTTTGTTTTTCAAAAGTTTTGTGTGATAGGGCGATGCCAACCTAGATGGATGAAGGTTCCCAGAACATCACACACCCTCTCCAGCGATACAGTGGTGTGAAAAAGTAATTGCTCCCTCCTTGCTAAATCATGAATAAACTGTGATTTAGCACATTTTTTCGCAAAGCTGAGTTAAATTTCACTTGCCAGACCCAGATCTGATTACTGCCAGACCTGTTGAATTAAGAAATCACTTAAAGCGGGGGTCCACCTATCTATCGTTTTTTTTTTTTTTTTTTTAGTTCATTCACAAACTTTTCTTCTCAGCATTACATACTCACATATTGTGTGTAATATGTCCGCCTGTGTCAGATTTCGTCGGAAAGAATAACTTATATTATTCACTGCAGGCGGTTTCCATCTTCATTGTGGGCATTTGAAGCCCACAAACATTTATTTCCTGGATGTGGTGAATGCTGTGCTCCCAGCATTCACTGCTCGTTCCCGCACATGCTCAGTGGCATCCTGGGAAGCCTGAGACTAGCTCCCAGGAGTCTGGGAGAGGCTAGAAACACGCCTACTCCCACGGGAGGAGAACCAGGAAGTGCAAAGAAGAATAGAAAAATAAAAGGTAATTACTGCGATTTTAAATTTTTTTATCGGCATGTCAGCATCTAGGCAAGGAAGAGAATACATACAGATATTGTTCAAAATTTGGGTGGAACCCCGCTTTAAATAGAAGCTGTCTGGCAAAGTGAAGCATGCTAAAACATCTAAAAAAAAAGCCACACACCGTGCTGTGATCTAGAGAAATTCAAGAACAAATGAGAAACAAAGTAATTGCCGTGTATCAGTCTGGAAAGGGTTACAAAGCCATTTCTAAGACTTTGGGACTTCAGCCAATTAGTGAGAGCCATTATCCACAAATGGAGATAACTTGGAACAGTGGTGAACCTTCCCAGGAGTGGCCGGCCTACAAAAATGACTCCATGAGCACAACGAGGACTCATCCAGGAGGTCATAAAAGAACCCAGAACAACATCTAAAGTCCTCCAGGCAGGGCCGGTACAAGGGGTGGGCGAGAGGGGCGGGTGCCCTGGGCGGAGTGTGAGAGGGGGCGGATTTCTCCCCCTCCCTCTGCTCGCTGACTCTGAGCATAATGTGAGAGCCGCTCCGACCGATCTGCTCCCTCCCCCTCATTGTCAGGGAGGAGAGCGACTTCAGAGGGATTGAACCAGCAGGGGGAGGGGCGGACAAGCCTCCCATTATCTTGGTAACTGTGAGGAAACAGACTGATTTCTCCCGTCCGTCCGTAGGATAGGAGAATCAGTCTGTAACATTGTGAGACTGGTGGCTGCAGCTGTGTAAGTGTGTCTGACTGTGACACTTACACACAGCCCAGCGAACACATTACCTCCCCCCCTCACTGACAGGAGATCAGGGAGGAATACAGCACCTCCTCCTCCTCCCACCTCTGCTCCTCCAGTGACTCCCCGCCCCGCCCACACTATCCCCATACAGCTCCTCCCATCTCTGCTCCTCCAGTGACTCCCCGCCCCGCCCACACTATCCCCATACAGCTCCTCCCATCTCTGCTCCTCCAGTGACTCCCCGCCCCGCCCACACTATCCCCATACAGCTCCTCCCATCTCTGCTCCTCCAGTGACTCCCCGCCCCGCCCACACCATCCCCATACAGCTCCTCCCACCTCTGCTCCTCCAGTGACTCCCCGCCCCGCCCACACTATCCCCATACAGCTCCTCCCATCTCTGCTCCTCCAGTGACTCCCCGCCCCGCCCACACTATCCCCATACAGCTCCTCCCATCTCTGCTCCTCCAGTGACTCCCCGCCCCGCCCACACCATCCCCATACAGCTCCTCCCACCTCTGCTCCTCCAGTGACTCCCCGCCCCGCCCACACTATCCCCATACAGCTCCTCCCATCTCTGCTCCTCCAGTGACTCCCCGCCCCGCCCACACTATCCCCATACAGCTCCTCCCATCTCTGCTCCTCCAGTGACTCCCCGCCCCGCCCACACTATCCCCATACAGCTCCTCCCATCTCTGCTCCTCCAGTGACTCCCCGCCCCGCCCACACTATCCCCATACAGCTCCTCCCATCTCTGCTCCTCCAGTGACTCCCCGCCCCGCCCACACTATCCCCATACAGCTCCTCCCATCTCTGCTCCTCCAGTGACTCCCCGCCCCGCCCACACCATCCCCATACAGCTCCTCCCACCTCTGCTCCTCCAGTGACTCCCCGCCCCGCCCACACTATCCCCATACAGCTCCTCCCATCTCTGCTCCTCCAGTGACTCCCCGCCCCGCCCACACTATCCCCATACAGCTCCTCCCATCTCTGCTCCTCCAGTGACTCCCCGCCCCGCCCACACCATCCCCATACAGCTCCTCCCACCTCTGCTCCTCCAGTGACTCCCCGCCCCGCCCACACTATCCCCATACAGCTCCTCCCATCTCTGCTCCTCCAGTGACTCCCCGCCCCGCCCACACTATCCCCATACAGCTCCTCCCATCTCTGCTCCTCCAGTGACTCCCCGCCCCGCCCACACTATCCCCATACAGCTCCTCCCATCTCTGCTCCTCCAGTGACTCCCCGCCCCGCCCACACTATCCCCATACAGCTCCTCCCATCTCTGCTCCTCCAGTGACTCCCCGCCCCGCCCACACTATCCCCATACAGCTCCTCCCATCTCTGCTCCTCCAGTGACTCCCCGCCCCGCCCACACTATCCCCATACAGCTCCTCCCATCTCTGCTCCTCCAGTGACTCCCCGCCCCGCCCACACTATCCCCATACAGCTCCTCCCATCTCTGCTCCTCCAGTGACTCCCCGCCCCGCCCACACTATCCCCATACAGCTCCTCCCATCTCTGCTCCTCCAGTGACTCCCCGCCCCGCCCACACTATCCCCGACGTGAAGATGTATCTGAAGTGAGGGGATGTGTGGGCGGGAGATATGAAGGCTGCAGGCTCCAGATTCCAAAGATGCCTGAGCATCCAGCCTGGACCTGGGTGAGTGAGCAACTGTGTACACCACAGTACAATGTAATCACTGAACTGTCCTTATCTCCATCTGTCTCCCCCTCACCCTCCCCCCCCCCCCTCATGTTCTTTCAAGATATTCACTAACTTTCACTTTCAGTTAGGCAATAGATGGTACAAATTTCTTTCCAGTAACCACAGATTGCAGGAAAGAAATTAACACGATTCCCCTGTCAGCTCAGTCAGTGCTGACAGGGGAATCCCTTCTGCTGAGCAATTGTATTGTCCCCACAAACGGTGATTATCACTAGCAGATATAGCAACCGCTAGTGATAATCATAAGAGAATCCGGCAGGCTGATTGTACCCAATTTGATCGATCAACTTGGTACATTCAGCCTGCCCATTAATGGTTCCAATCTCAGCCAGTTCTCACTGAAACAGCCGACATTTAACCACTTGCTTACCGGGCACTTAAACCCCCCTCCTGTCCAGACCAATTCTCAGCTTTCAGCGCTGACGCACTTTGAATGACAATTACGCGGTCATACAACACTGTACCTAAATGAAATTTTTATAATTTTTATCCCCACAAATAGAGCTTTCTTTTGGTGGTATTTGATCACCTCGGCGGTTTTTATTTATTGTTAAAAAAAATGTAAAAAGACCAAATGAAAAAAAAAAAAAAATGTTATTATATTTTGTTATAAAATTTTAAAACAGGTAATTTTTCTCCTTCATTGATGTACGCTGATGAGGCGGCACTGATGGGCACTGATCAGTTACATTGATAGGTGGCACTTGTGGGCATTAAAAGGTGGCACTCATGGGCATAGGTAGGTGGCACTGGCAGGGGGCACAGATGAGGCATAGCTGCCTCTTCCTCTTCGGAACCGATGTCCCTTGCTGGTGAGCCAGTGATCAGCTTTTTTTTCTCCTCGCGCTGTCAGCGTGAAGAGAAAAAAAAAACGATCACAGAGCTTTTGTTTTGATCATGTGATCAGCTGTCATTGGCTGACAGCTGATCACATTGTAAGGGGCCGGGACTCAGTGACTTGGTGATCACAGCGCGCACAGGGCACGTGCACTCCGAAAATTCAGGTCCGCGCTGTGGCCATCATTCAGCTATAGCGTGGATGTCAAGAGGTTAAACTATCTTAGTCTTCGCTCTTTGGCAGCCCATACATTGATCACTTTTTTCATTCAACTATTAGGTTGAATGAAAAAATAAAAGAATGTTCCAATTCCCCCATCTACACATTCCAGGTGGAAGGGGGAATCCTCCCACTGTGGACCAGTGGTGGAATCCATTGCGGTGGTGTATAGAGCCAAAAAGATTAGAATTGTGTCAATGTCCCAATATTTATGGACCTGACTGTACATATAATTAAAAGGTGTGAGTGAACTCTGTTTCTATCACAATAAACCTAATTGAATTTGTATTGTTTTAAGTATATCCTTGTTTTGAAATGACATTGATTCTTTCTTAAAAATGGGGGGGGGGGGGGGGGGGGCGCAGTTTGCCATCTTTGCCCTGGGCACCAAATGGCCTTGTCCCAGCACTGCCTCCAGGCCTCACTTCCCTCAGATAAGGTCAGTGTTCATGGATTCACCAATAAGAAAGAGACTGGGCAAAAATGTCATCCATGGGAGAGTTCCAAGGCCAAAGCCACCGCTGACCAAAAAGAACACAAAGGCTCATCTCACATTTACCAAAAAACATCTGGATTATTCCCAAGACTTTTGGGCAAATATTCTGTGGACTGATAAGACAAAAGTTGAACTTTTTGGAAGGTGTGCGTCACGTTACATCTGGCATAAAACTAACACAGCATTTCATTAATAAAAGAACATCATCCCAACAGTCAGATATGGTGGTGGTAGGGGGATGGGCTGGGGCTGCTTTGCAGCTTCTGGACCTGGACGACTTCCCATCATTGATGGAAACATGAATTCTGAGCTCTACCAGAAAATCCTAAAAGGAGAATGTCCGGCCATCAGTTCCTGACCTCAAGCTCACTTGGGTTATGTAGCAGGACAATGATCCGAAACACACAAGTCAACCTCTGAATGGCTAAAAATAAAAAGCAAAATTTAGGATTTGGAGCAGCCTAGTCAAAGCCCCGACTTACATCCGATTGAGATGCTGTATGATGACCTTACACAGGCCGTTCTGTGCTGGAAAACCCTCCAATGTGGCTGAATGAAAACAATTCTGCAAAGAAGAGTGGGGCCAATATCCCTCCACAGCCATGTGAAAGACTCATTGCCAGTTATCGCAACGCTTGATTGCAGTTGTTGCCTCCAAGGGTGGCACAACCAGTTATTAGGTTTAGGGGGCAATTACTTTTTCACATAAAGCCAGGCAGGTTTGGACAACTTTTTTCCCTTAATTCCTCCTAAGGGCATTCTATTGGGTTGAGGTGCAGGCCAGTCAGGTTCCTCCACCCAAAACTCGCTCATCTCCATCACTCATTTCTTTATCACTTCCATATTGGGAAATATCCCCAGCAGGACGCAGACTACAATACAAACCTGAGAGGCTGGAACTGTTCCCCACGTCATACATTGTGCCCGGGGGTTGGGCTTTAGAACAATGAACTGATGTAAGCATGCAGCAAGATAAACCCGCACCGCCTTCTCACAGCATTGAGAGGACCGACCCATAAATGTGGTGCCGAATGTCAGGAAACCTCTCTGTGCTGACACCTTGCAGGAGGACAACATTGACTCACTGCAGTGGCTTGCGAGACCGAAGGTGAAGCAATGACCTGGCAGGTAATGTAGAAATCCCAATTCTAGTTTAGCGATTGCCTGCATACATCCAGTACAGCCTGACCTTCTGAAATCTATGACCCGTGTCATGTATGATATTACAGTGCCATCTAGGGTTTGGATAAATAATTGGTTTCCCTCAGAGAAACAAGTGGAAGTAGATGATGGAAGTAGAAAGGGTTGTCCCCGTGTGTAATACTATTTCTAAATAAGAAGCCAGCAGCAGAAACTGCAAGAACGACTTCAGCTTGGGGGCCACACCAGATGGATACAAGAGAACCAGGCTGCCATACCAATTTCCTTGGTCTTTCTTGTGCATCATTTTTAGAAGAGGCTTCCTTCTGGGATGACAGCCATGCAGACCAATTTGATGCAGTGTGCGGCGTATGGTCTGAGCACTGACAGGCTGACCCCCCCACCCCTACAACCTCTGCAGCAATGCTGGCAGCACTCATACGTCTATTTCCCAAAGACAACCTCTGGATATGACGCTGAGCACGTGACCTCAACTTCTTCGGTGGACCATGGCGAGGCCTGTTCTGAGTGGAACCTGTCCTGTTATACCGCTGTATGGTCTTGGCCAATGTGCTGCAGCTCAGTTTCAGGGTCTTGGCAATCTTCTTATAGCCTAGGCCAGTGATGGCGAACCTCGGCACCCCAGATGTTTTGGAACTACATTTCCCATGATGCTCAGGCACTCCTCAGTGTAGTGGAGCATAATGGGAAATGTAGTTCCAAAACATCTGGGGTGCCAAGGTTCGCCATCACGGGCCTAGACCATCTTAATGTAGAGCAGGGGTCTTCAAACTACAGCCTTCCAGCTGCGGAACTACACATCCCATGAGGCATTGTAAAACTCTGACATTCACAGACATGACTAGGCATGATGGGAATTGTAGTTCATGAACAACTGGAGGGCCATAGTTTGAAGACCCCTGATGTAGAGCAACAATTCTTTTTTTTCAGATCCTCAGAGAGTTCTTTGCCATGAGGTGCCATGTTGAACTTCCAGTGACCAGTATGAGAGAGTGAGAGTGATAACACCAAATTTAACACACCTGCTCCCCATTCACACCTGAGACCTTGTAACACTAACGAGCCACATGACACCGGGGAGGGAAAATGGCTAATTGGGCCCAATTTGGACATTTTCACTTAGGGGTGTACTGACTTTTGTTGCCAGCGGTTTAGACATTAATGGCTGTGTGTTGAGTTATTTTGAGGGGACAGCAAATTTACACTGTTATACAAGCTGTACACTCACTACTTTACATTGTAGACAAGTGTCATTTCTTCAGTGTTGTCACATGAAAAGATAGAAGAAAAGATTTACAGAAATGTGACATACTGTATACCTGTAGTTTCTCTCCAAAGCTCTAAGTGTCGTTTCTCTCAGGTGCTCCATTCCTCTTATTATCAGCAGAGTCCCATCTGACAAGCTCTCTGACACGTGAGATAACAGTAGCTGGAAATTTGTGTCGGGGAGGGAGCTTAGCAGAGAGTTTGTCTATTCAGACTACAGCTCTGCCACTTCCTTCCTTCGTCTATGTGGAGGGGGGGGCTGTCCCTTTCCTCCAATCAGCTCTCACACAGTGTAAGCCCAGACTCCCCACCCACCCCTATGTGCTGCTAAAAGAGAACGAAAGATTTCGAACACCATCTGCACTTTTCAAAGAGTGTAGAAAGGGGAAGACGGCAGATAAACAAAGAAAACCTTTCCTTTCGTTGCTTTACCACAAAATAGTCAAAAAGACACAAACAAGCAAAACCCAGGCCCAGGTGGGGGTACATCTAAGCCTGGCTAAATACGGAGAATAGGAATCTCATTGCCGGGACAAGGGCATTGTAGCAGCCAAGGCCAATGTGTGCCCATCCTTCCATGAGCCATGAACATTTTTTTTTTTTTTTTTTAATAAATTTTTTTTATTGGTTTTATAATAAAGTACAAAACATACATAAGTGCATACACAACTACAAACATTCCAAATCTCAGGCACTAAGCCCATGCAGGGACGCATAAGATAAAAGGAATAACCATACAGTAGTTCAAAGTACTGCCAGTACACAGCTGCCATTGCTTGGGTATCATTTTTTTCTACGGGCGATTCAGCGCTTGATAAAAGTGATTCGCCGCTTCCCAGTTTTTTTGGGTTTACCGGAGTCGTCGGTAAACCCGGAAGCGATCCGATGGCTAGGCAGGAAGTCGAGTGAGGGCAAGATGGCCCCCACTCAGCTCTATGCCCTTGGAGGACTGGAGCGACCTCTGACGTCACTTCCGGTTCTTGGGCATAAAGAAATGATTTTTTTTTCTTTTTAAAAGGGGTTGTAAACCTTCGTGTATCCTATGTATTAAGGTGAAAAAAAACACCTGGCAGTGACCCCCCCCCCTCCCGTTTTACTTACCTGAGCCCTCTAACTTGAGCCCCCGGGGATGCGCTGTCTCTCTGCCCAGGGTTCTCGGCTCTTGATTGGATAGATTGATAGCAGCGCAGCCATTGGCTCCCGCTGCTGTCAATCAAACCCAATGACGCGAGCACCAGGGGGCGGGGCCGAGTCATACATTCGACGTCTATGGAGGCCGAATGCTGGACTCGGAAGCGCGCCTACAAGGTAACCCCCTCGGGGAAGCGCTTCTCCTAGGGGGTTATCAGATGTGGAGAGGACCCGCGGGGGGACCCCAGAAGAGGAGGAGCGGGGCCACTCTGTGCAAAACAAGCTGCACAGTGGAGGTAAGTATGATATGTTTGTTTTGTTTTTTTTATTTACCTTTACAATCACTTTAAAGTCGGTGTCCAAATTTTATTTATTTTTTGGCTTTTAAAAAGGTAAAATGAGAGATGTGAGGTCTTTTTGACCCCCCAGATCTCTCCTGTAATGCTTATTTCTTTTACAAAGGATGTTTACATCCCTTATAATAGGAATAAATGTGATAGAAGATAAATAAAATAAATAAGAAAAAAAAAAAATGTAAAGCGCCCCATCCCTTGGTGCGCAGAAGCGACCACATCTGTAAGTTGTGTCTGCATATTTAAACAGCGTTCAAACCGTTAGAGCGAGAGCAATAATTCTAGCACTAGACCTCCTCTGTAACTATGAAGAGGTAAACTATTAAAAAAAAAAAAAAAAGTTGTCACCTATGGAGATTTTTAAAGTGGAGGGCCACCCTGAAAAAAATAAAAATAAAAAAAAAACCATTTGAAAAAAACAAAAATTTTTAAACTTACCTAAACCCTTGTTGCTAGGCAGTCTTCCTAATCTGCCTCTTCCTATTCCATGGTGAGTTCTTCTCCTCGGTGAGCGGCCCCATTGTCTTCTGGGAACTGTGTGTATTCCCAGAACACCACGGGGCCATTCACAGAGCGCCGTGCGCAGTAGGAAACTGGCAGCAAAGCCGCAAGGCTCCACTGCCTGTTTCCCTTACCTAGGATGGCGGTGGCGGGACCCGAGAGCCGAGGGACGGGTCGGCCTCGGGCAGCCGACATCGCGGGCACCCAGGACAGGTAAGTACTTATTTAAAGTCAGCAGCTACAGTGTTAGTAGCTGCTGACTTTTACATTTTTTTTTTTTACGGCCGGAATCCCACTTTAAGTACCGAAGTTTGGCGCCATTCCACGAGTGTGCGCAATTTTAAAGCGCGACATGTTAGGTATCTATTTACTCGGCGTAACATCATCTTTCACATTATACAAAAGAATGGGGTAACTATTGTGGTTTTTTTAATTATTCATTAACCACTTCAACTTTTTTCTTTTATACACATAACGAGTTGTCGTTAGGAGAACCTTCTTACATTGACAGGACTAATCTGTGTACCACATGAGCACCTACTGGAGCCAGTCTGTGGGGGGGCAGAATTATTGTTGGTTGGTAGGAGGATCAAATACTTATTTTACTCGCTGAACTGCAACTCCATTTATAATATTTGTATCATGTGTGTTTTTCTGGATTTTTGGTTGATATTCTGTTTCTATCATATAAAATACACCTGTGATAAAAATTATAGACCCTTCATTTCTCTGTAAGGGGGCAAAACTTACACAATCTGCAGGGGAGACGATGGGTATTCTCCCCCACTGTACATAGACACAATACATCCAACTTAGACAGCAGCCAATTGTCAGGGTTGGGCTCAGCCCTTCCTTCTCTGAGCTGGCCGCTCAGCTGTCGGCTCATTGCCAGCTCCTATCTCTCTCCACAGTGACTCAGCTGTTGATGATATCCTGCTCGTCAGTCCTGCCTTACTTGAGCCGTCCAGTCCAGAGGATCTCTGCCTTCTCCTTGGTCAACATCACAGAAACTATTTCCTGCATTCGTGTTTAAGACTTGCTTGGCTGACATTCCTTCTGGCTCCAGATCCTGCTTGCTGTTCCACTACACTGATCCCTCACTTTCTGGCTTATCTGACTATCCGTTCCAGTTACCAAACTCTGGGTATGTTTTGACTATGTTTGTTCTTTTTACTTTTATTATTAAACAAGTGTGATATAACTGTACTTCTGTCTCAGTCTGATTTCACGGTTTCTGACACCAATGAACCTATTGGCATGTCTTTGGAGTGCGGAAGGAAACCCACACAAGCACAGGGAGAACATACATACTCCATGCAGATGTTGTCCTGGCTGGGATCTGAAATGAGGACCCCAGTGCTGCGAGGCAAAAAGGGCCAACCACTAAGCCACAGTGCCACCCATGTAGTAGTGTATATGCTCACCCCCAGACACCGAATTATAATAATACAGAAAACACACCAACATTATAAAAGTTGAGTTTTATTACACAGAACATAGAGAACAGAAATAATACAATAAATAATACAGACGGCGACGCTCGTGGGCCGCGTAGTGTTTTCAGGAACACTCATAGAAGAGGCACCCAAACAGATAAATAACAGGTTATCCAACTTAAGTCCGTAGCCCACCCCAGATGTAGTGTGGGGGGAGGGGCAGACCAGCGTACCCAGCGCCCGATCACCACACTACACCAGCGATAGAGCGACTACTCAGGTTACACCCCAAACAGCAGCCGCAGATCGGCCAGGGTGAGTTTGGTGAAGGTGGTGCCGTTTCCGGTCAGGACTTTCTTTGCCAATTCCTTCTTCTTCTCCTGAAGTTGGGCGATCTTCTCCTCCACCGTCCCCTCACACACAAACCTGCAGGGGGCAGCACAGAGTGATTACAGGTGATATGATATATGATATGATAGGAGGACACGGAGGGAGGGAGGGAACTATGATAGGAGGACACGGAGGGAGGGGTGGAGCTATGATAGGAGGACACGGAGGGAGGGGTGGAGCTATGATAGGAGGACACGGAGGGAGGGAGGGAACTATGATAGGAGGACACGGAGGGAGGGAACTATGATAGGAGGACACGGAGGGAGGGGTGGAACTATGATAGGAGGAAACAGAGGGAGGGGTGGAGCTATGATAGGAGGAAACAGAGGGAGGGGTGGAGCTATGATAGGAGGACATGGAGGGAGGGGTGGAACTATGATAGGAGGACACGGAGGGAGGGGTGGAACTATGATAATAGGATGTGGAGGGAGGGGTGGAGCTATGATAATAGGATGTGAAGGGAGGGGTGGAGCTATGATAATAGGATGGAGGGAGGGGTGGAGCTATGATAATAGGATGTGGAGGGAGGGGTGGAGCTATGATAATAGGCTGTGGGGGAGGGGTGGAGCTATGATAATAGGCTGTGGGGGGAGGGGTGGAGCTATGATAATAGGCTGTGGGGGGAGGGGTGGAGCTATGATAATAGGCTGTGGAGGGAGGGGTGGAGCTATGATAATAGGCTGTGGGGGGAGGGGTGGAGCTATGATAATAGGATGTGGGGGGAGGGGTGGAGCTATGATAATAGGCTGTGGGGGGAGGGGTGGAGCTATGATAATAGGATGTGGGGGGAGGGGTGGAGCTATGATAATAGGCTGTGGGGGGAGGGGTGGAGCTATGATAATAGGCTGTGGGGGGAGGGGTGGAGCTATGATAATAGGCTGTGGGGGGAGGGGTGGAGCTATGATAATAGGATGTGGCCCCTGTGTATGTCAGTAATACATTGTCTGTGTGATTCCTTTGCTGTGATCGCATTGGAGGACTCCTCTGACCTGTGTATCACCACGTCCTTGCGTTGTCCTACACGGTATATGCGGTCACACGCCTGGTCCTCCAGCGCCGGATTCCTGAGGGGGAGGGGGAGGTAGATAATCAGACACAGACACAGACGACTGAGAACTCTCCTAATAGCAACCAATCATTTCTTTGCTTCATTACACTGCAGTCAGTAGAGGGATAGAATAGGAGGAGAGTGCGGTCAGTAGAGGGATGGAATAGGAGGAGAGTGCGGTCAGTAGAGGGATGGAATAGGAGGAGAGTGCGGTCAGTAGAGGGATGGAATAGAAGAGTGCGGTCAGTAGAGGGATGGAATAGGAGAGTGCGGTCAGTAGAGGGATGGAAGAGGAGGAGAGTGCATTCAGTAGAGGGATGGAATAGGAGGAGAGTGCGGTCAGTAGAGGGATGGAATAGAAGAGTGCGGTCAGTAGAGGGATGGAAGAGGAGGAGAGTGCGGTCAGTAGAGGGATGGAATAGGAGGAGAGTGCGGTCAGTAGAGGGATGGAATAGAAGAGTGCGGTCAGTAGAGGGATGGAAGAGGAGGAGAGTGCGGTCAGTAGAGGGATGGAATAGGAGAGTGTGGTCAGTAGAGGGATGGAATAGGAGGAGAGTGCGGTCAGTAGAGGGATAGAATAGGTGAGTGCGGTCAGTAGAGGGACAGAATAGGAGGAGAGTGCGGTCAGTAGAGGGATGGAATAGGAGGAGAGTGCGGTCAGTAGAGGGATAGAATAGGAGAGTGCGGTCAGTAGAGGGACAGAATAGGAGGAGAGTGCATTCAGTAGAGGGATAGAATAGGAGGAGAGTTCGGTCAGTAGAGGGATGGAATAGGAGAGTGAGGTCAGTAGAGAGATAGAATAGGAGAGTGCGGTCAGTAGAGGGATGGAATAGGAGGAGAGTGCGGTCAGTAGAGGGATAGAATAAGACAGTGCGGTCAGTAGAGGGATGGAATAGGAGGAGAGTGCGGTCAGTAGAGGGATGGAATAGGAGAGTGCGGTCAGTAGAGTGATAGAATAGGAGGAGAGTGCGGTCAGTAGAGTGATAGAATAGGAGGAGAGTGCGGTCAGTAGAGGGATGGAATAGGAGGAGAGTGCGGTCAGTAAAGGGATAGAATAGGAGGAGAGTGCGGTCAGTAAAGGGATGGAATAGGAGGAGAGTGCAGTCAGTAGAGGGGTGGAAGAGGAGGAGAGTGCGGTCAGTAGAGGGATGAAATAGGAGAGTGCGGTCAGTAGAGGGATGGAATAGGAGGAGAGTGCGGTCAGTAGAGGGATAGAATAGGTGAGTGCGGTCAGTAGAGGGACAGAATAGGAGGAGAGTGCGGTCAGTAGAGGGATGGAATAGGAGGAGAGTGCGGTCAGTAGAGGGATAGAATAGGAGAGTGCGGTCAGTAGAGGGACAGAATAGGAGGAGAGTGCATTCAGTAGAGGGATAGAATAGGAGGAGAGTTCGGTCAGTAGAGGGATGGAATAGGAGAGTGAGGTCAGTAGAGAGATAGAATAGGAGAGTGCGGTCAGTAGAGGGATGGAATAGGAGGAGAGTGCGGTCAGTAGAGGGATAGAATAAGACAGTGCGGTCAGTAGAGGGATGGAATAGGAGGAGAGTGCGGTCAGTAGAGGGATGGAATAGGAGAGTGCGGTCAGTAGAGTGATAGAATAGGAGGAGAGTGCGGTCAGTAGAGTGATAGAATAGGAGGAGAGTGCGGTCAGTAGAGGGATGGAATAGGAGGAGAGTGCGGTCAGTAAAGGGATAGAATAGGAGGAGAGTGCGGTCAGTAAAGGGATGGAATAGGAGGAGAGTGCAGTCAGTAGAGGGATGGAAGAGGAGGAGAGTGCGGTCAGTAGAGGGATGAAATAGGAGAGTGCGGTCAGTAGAGGGATGGAATAGGAGGAGAGTGCGGTCAGTAGAGGGATAGAATAGGAGGAGAGTGCAGTCAGTAGGGGGATGGAATAGGAGGAGAGTGCAGTCAGTAGAGGGATGGAATAGGAGGAGAGTGCGGTCAGTAGAGGGATAGAATAGGAGAGTGCGGTCAGTAGAGGGACAGAATAGGAGGAGAGTGCATTCAGTAGAGGGATAGAATAGGAGGAGAGTTCGGTCAGTAGAGGGATGGAATAGGAGAGTGAGGTCAGTAGAGAGATAGAATAGGAGAGTGCGGTCAGTAGAGGGATGGAATAGGAGGAGAGTGCGGTCAGTAAAGGGATGGAATAGGAGGAGAGTGCGGTCAGTAGAGGGATAGAATAAGACAGTGCGGTCAGTAGAGGGATGGAATAGGAGGAGAGTGCGGTCAGTAGAGGGATGGAATAGGAGAGTGCGGTCAGTAGAGTGATAGAATAGGAGGAGAGTGCGGTCAGTAGAGTGATAGAATAGGAGGAGAGTGCGGTCAGTAGAGGGATGGAATAGGAGGAGAGTGCGGTCAGTAAAGGGATAGAATAGGAGGAGAGTGCGGTCAGTAAAGGGATGGAATAGGAGGAGAGTGCAGTCAGTAGAGGGATGGAATAGGAGGAGAGTGCGGTCAGTAGAGGGATGAAATAGGAGAGTGCGGTCAGTAGAGGGATGGAATAGGAGGAGAGTGCGGTCAGTAGAGGGATAGAATAGGAGGAGAGTGCAGTCAGTAGGGGGATGGAATAGGAGGAGAGTGCAGTCAGTAGAGGGATGGAATAGGAGGAGAGTGCGGTCAGTAGAGGGATGGAATAGGAGGAGAGTGCGGTAAGTAGAGGGATGGAATAGGAGGAGAGAGCGGTCAGTAGAGGGATGGAATAGGAGGAGAGAGCGGTCAGTAGAGGGATAGAATAGGAGGAGAGAGCGGTCAGTAGAGGGATGGAATAGGAGGAGAGAGCGGTCAGTAGAGGGATGGAATAGGAGGAGAGTGCGGTCAGTAGAGGGATAGAATAGGAGGAGAGTGCAGTCAGTAGGGGGATGGAATAGGAGGAGAGTGCAGACAGTAGAGGGATGGAATAGGAGGAGAGTGCGGTCAGTAGAAGGATGGAATAGGAGGAGAGTGCGGTCAGTAGAGGGATGGAATAGGAGAGTGCGGTCAGTAGAGGGATGGAATAGGAGGAGAGAGCGGTCAGTAGAGGGATGGAATAGGAGGAGAGTGCGGTCAGTAGAGGGATAGAATAGGAGGAGAGTGCAGTCAGTAGGGGGATGGAATAGGAGGAGAGTGCAGTCAGTAGAGGGATGGAATAGGAGGAGAGTGCGGTCAGTAGAGGGATGGAATAGGAGGAGAGTGCGGTCAGTAAAGGGATGGAATAGGAGGAGAGTGCGGTCAGTAGAGGGATGGAATAGGAGGAGAGTGCGGTCAGTAAAGGGATAGAATAGGAGGAGAGTGCGGTCAGTAAAGGGATGGAATAGGAGGAGAGTGCAGTCAGTAGAGGGATGGAATAGGAGGAGAGTGCGGTCAGTAGAGGGATGGAATAGGAGGAGAGTGCGGTAAGTAGAGGGATGGAATAGGAGGAGAGAGCGGTCAGTAGAGGGATGGAATAGGAGGAGAGTGCGGTCAGTAGAGGGATGGAATAGGAGGAGAGTGCGGTAAGTAGAGGGATGGAATAGGAGGAGAGAGCGGTCAGTAGAGGGATGGAATAGGAGGAGAGAGCGGTCAGTAGAGGGATAGAATAGGAGGAGAGTGCAGTCAGTAGGGGGATGGAATAGGAGGAGAGTGCAGACAGTAGAGGGATGGAATAGGAGGAGAGTGCGGTCAGTAGAAGGATGGAATAGGAGGAGAGTGCGGTCAGTAGAGGGATGGAATAGGAGAGTGCGGTCAGTAGAGGGATGGAATAGGAGGAGAGTGCGGTCGGTAGAGGGATGGAATAGGAGGAGAGTGCGGTCGGTAGAGGGATGGAATAGGAGGAGAGAGCGGTCAGTAGAGGGATGGAATAGGAGGAGAGTGCGGTCAGTAGAGGGATAGAATAGGAGGAGAGTGCAGTCAGTAGGGGGATGGAATAGGAGGAGAGTGCAGTCAGTAGAGGGATGGAATAGGAGGAGAGTGCGGTCAGTAGAAGGATGGAATAGGAGGAGAGTGCGGTCAGTAGAGGGATGGAATAGGAGGAGAGTGCGGTCAGTAGAGGGATGGAATAGGAGGAGAGTGCGGTCAGTAGAGGGATGGAATAGGAGGAGAGTGCGGTCAGTAGAAGGATGGAATAGGAGGAGAGTGCGGTCAGTAGAAGGATGGAATAGGAGGAGAGTGCGGTCAGTAGAGGGATGGAATAGGAGGAGAGTGCGGTCAGTAGAGGGATGGAATAGGAGAGTGCGGTCAGTAGAGGGATGAAATAGGAGAGTGCGGTAAGTAGAGGGATGGAATAGGAGAGTGCGGTAAGTAGAGGTAATAGGAGAAGGGTGCGGTCAGCACCAGGAGGTGGTGCAGTTGGGGGATCAGAGGAAATGGGGCGTTACCAGTGCATGTCCAATAGGAAGAGGTGGTTCCCACCAATCAGATTTAATCCGACTCCTCCAGCACACAGAGACACCAGCATCACCTACACAGGAGAAAGACAGACCATAAATACATCCCCTTAGAGAAGGAATTGAGGTGTCTGTACACCATTCTGGATGAGTGCTCCGCCCTGCTGGCCAGCAGAAGGACTTAATGAAGGCCTGTCTGATTTCATCACTTTCATATCGGGTCATTGTCAAAAGACATTCTTGGTTTGAAGTGGAATACTGGGGCGGCATGAAAATCCCGTATTTTTTTTTTTTCAGCCCGCAATTCTCTAAACCACTAAAAGTGATCCGAGAAGCTTTTTTTTAAAGCACTACTAGATGTTTTTTTTTTTAATTTTTATTTCATTCTTTCTATTGTAGAGAAGAGATTTTGGTCCTCCATAAAGAGATCCTGTCATGTCGTATTACTATGACAAGGGATGTTTACATTTCTTGTGATAGCGATAAAAGTGATCAAGAAAATGTTTTTTTAAAGGGACAGTAAAATGAAACAAATATGATCAAATAAATAATAAATAATGAAAAAAAAAAAAAAAAGTAAAAAAATGCACCCCCAGCCCCTGTGCTCATGACCAGTGGCGAATGCAAACGTGGGTCACGCCCACATATTGGAGATACAGTCGCAAACATTCGAGCGAGAGCAAGAATTCTAGCACTAGACCTTCTCTGTAACTAAACTGGTAACCTGTAGAAATGTTTAAAGCATCACTTATGGAGATTTTTAAGTACAATAGTTTGGCGCAATTTTAAAGCCCGACATGTTCGGTATCTATTTACTCGGCGTAACATCATCTTTTATATTTTACAAAAAAAATAAAAAAATCTGGTTATATCTTATGTTTTTTTTTTTTTTTTTTTTTTATTAAAAGTGAATTTTTTCCAAAAAAAGTGCGTTTAAAAAATCAATGCTAAAATATTTGCAACGATTGCCATTTTATTCTCAAGGGCCTCTGCTAAAGAATGAAAAAAAATAAAAAAATATTTTTATATATATATACCGTATATACTCGAGTATAAGTCGAATTTTTCAGCACTTTTTTTGTGCTGAAAGTGCCCCCCTCGACTTATACTCGAGTCAAGCACTTTTCTGCAGCAAAAAAATTTCATTTTCCGAACCGACTTTGGGGCCGCATATCTCAGGGCCACTTGGTGCTAGAAACCCCAAATTTGGTATGCAAGCCCAGTGGAACTGGTTCATAGCACTAAGTGGCCCCGAGATACGGGGCCCCAAAATCGGTTCGGAAAATGTCATTCACTGCTGCAGAAAAGTGCTTGACATTTTCTAAACGGACTTTGGGGCCCCATATCTCAGGGCCACCTGGTGCTAGGAACCCCAAATTTGGTGTGCAAACCCAGTGGAACATTTTCTGAACTGATTTTTGGGGCCCTGTATCTCGGGGCCACTTGGTGCTAGAAACCCCAACTTTAGAAATTTTATGGTGCTAGTTCCACTGGGTTTGCACACCAAATTTGGGGTTCTTAGCACTAAGTGGCCCCGAGATACGGGGCCCCAAATTCAGTCAACTGTGTCTATCTGCAGCAATGTCATTTCGGGACCCTTTGGGTTCAGAGACCCCAAATTTTGGCTGCAGCTAGGGGGGCATCTAGGAACCCTTAACTACCGAGTTTGAAGTTCGGGGGACCTATGGCTGCAAATGGGCACAGTGAGGCTGCAAATGGGCATTGTTGACCCTCTTTTCCACTTACAGTAGCTGTGCATTTCTCACCCTCGTCTTATACTCGGGTCACTAAGTTTTTCCCTTTTTTTGTGGTAAATTAGGGCCTCGACTTATACTCGAGTATATACGGTATATATATATATATATATATATATATATATATATATATAATTTGGGGGTTTTAAGTATTTCTTCTAGTAAAACCCCAGAGATTTTTGCACATAGCAGAGACGTGTCCATTGGTAAGTGGATAGAGGGAGGTCGGGGTCCCGGAAGTGATCTCATACCTGGGGTCCCGGAAGTGATCTCATACTTGGGGTCCCGGAAGTGATCTCATACCTGGGGTCCCGGAAGTGGTCTCATACCTGGGGTCCCGGAAGTGGTCTCATACCTGGGGTCCCGGAAGTGGTCTCATACCTGGGGTCCCGGAAGTGATCTCATACCTGGGGTCCCGGAAGTGATCTCATACCTGGGGTCTCCGGGGGTTTACATTGAACTCCTCCACCACATCCATGCGCTGTTTGGGGTTGACAGAACCATCAATAGTGGCGTAAGAAAGTCCGATCCGCTTCAAGTGTACGGCCACGATCCTCAGCATGCTGGTCCACTGAGACACGATGACACTGGGGGAGGGGGGAGGGGGTACAACAAGGTCAGGGGGGGGTGACAGAGGATGGACACCAATATTCACCATTATATCCCCCCAGCTGTGATATTCAGACACCCAATATCTGACAGCTGGGAATACGGCTCACACATTACCCAGAATCCTCCACTCTGTGATAAACATGGGGACACCATGGAGCTTCTCTCACCTCTTCTGGGGTTCAGCGCTGGAGCTTATGGATTTCAGCTGTGACATCAGAGCGTCGATCTGGAGGAGGAGGAGGAGGAGGAGGAAGGAGGAGGAAGGAGGAGGAAAAGGAAGGCGGAGGAGGGAGTAGGAGGAGGAGGAAAAGGAGAAGGAGGGAGAATGGGAATGATAGAAGGGTGGAAGAGAGGAAGAGAGAAGGGTGGAAGAGTGGAGAGAAGGAGGAAGAGAGAAGGAGGAGGGGGATGAGAGAAGGGTGGAAGAGAGAAGGAGGAGGAGGGAGGAGGAAGAGGAGGGAGGAGGAAGGAGGAAGAGGAGGAGGAAGGAGGAAGAGGAGGGAGAATGGGGATGAGAGAAGGGAGGAGGAGGAGGAGAGAAGGGTGGAAGAGAGAAGGAGAAGGGGGAGAATGAGGAAGAGAGAAGGGGGGGGAGGAGGAGGAGGAGAGAAGGGTGGAAGAGAGCAGGAGGAGAAAGAGAGAATGAGGAGGAGGGAGAATGAGCATGAGAGAAGGGAGGAGGAGGAGAGAAGAGAGGAAGAAAGAGGGGAGGAAGGAAGAGTGGAGAGAAGGAGGAAGAGAGAAGAAGGAGGAAGAGGAGGAGGAAGAGAGAAGAAGGAGGAAGAGGAGGAGGAAGAGAGAAGAAGGAGGAGGAGGAGGAGGAGGAGGAGGAGGAGGAGGAGGAGGGAGGAAAAAAGAAGAAAGGTGGTCAGATGTTGTGTACAAAGGCAGATTGTATCACTAATGACATTTTTTATTTTAGACCCAATGATGTCATCACCGGTCCTCTATGCTTCTTTATACAATGCATGTCTGGTGGGAGGGGACCGGCAGAGTGCTGCATGTAGCTTAATGAAAACATCTCAGTACTCATCTCACGAGCCCTCAGCTCTGATGCAAGCAGTGGGAGGGATCTTGGGAGGAGTTGTCTTTGGGTGGGTGTCAGTCTGGAGGAGTGGGCGTGTATTTTTATGCAGACCACCCTAGGTAACGCCCACATGTAATGCTGAGCCACGCACCTTCCAAAGTAACTGAAATCAGCAGTATGACACGCCCCCCCTACTGAGTGACAGCCAGAGCTCTCCATTCAGCTGGGTGCATGAATTTTGCTAATTGCAAAGACAGGTCATACTCAGGAGGGGACATGTTGGGGGGGGGACATATTATCCACTTGCCTACCAGGTACTGTCACCCCCTTCTTGCCCAGGTGCCAATTTTCAGCTTTTAGCGCTGTCACACTTTGAATGACAATTGGTCGGTCGTACAACACTGTACACATAGGACATTTTTATACTTTTCTTCACACAAATAGAGCTTTCTTTTGGTGGTATTTAATCGCCTCTGGGGGGTTTTAATACTTTGTTAAACAAAAAAAGGCCAAAAATGTAGAAAAAAAAAAATTTCATTAGTTTGTTATAAAATTTTGCAAACAGGTGATTTTTCTCCTTCCCTGATGTGCACTGATGAGGCGGCACCAATGGGCGCTGATGAGGCGGCACCAATGGGCGCTGATGAGGCTGCACCAATGGGCGCTGATGAGGCTGCACCAATGGGCGCTGATGAGGCGGCACCAATGGGCGCTGATGAGGCCGCACTGGTGGGCACTGATGAGGAAGCACCGATGGGCGCTGATGAGGCCGCACTGGTGGGCACTGATGAGGAAGCACCGATGGGCGCTGATGTGGCGGCACGGAAGAGGCAGGACTTGTGGGTACTGATAATCAGGATACTGAAGATCAGTACTGATCAGTGTAGATTCCTTTCACACAAGCCGATTACCGGCTCCCCTCTCCTGACAGTCCGATGTACTTAGTAAGAGGGATGGCGAGTTTTTTGAAGTTGTAATTTTTTTGTCACAATTATTTGAAAAATGAACAAATGATAAAAATAGCTTTTGTCACCTTTTTTTTTAAATTCTCTCATCAGTACGCGACTATCGTGTAAATCAGGAGGTAGGCAACCTCGGCCCCCCAGCTGTGGTGAAACTACAAATCCCATCATGCCTCTGCCTCTAGGAGTCATGCCTGTGATTGTCGGGGTCCTGCGATGTCTCATGGGACTTGTAGTTTCACCACAACTGGAGGGCCAAAGTTGCTGACCCTCTGATATAAATGGTGTGTCGGCGATCGGGGACACTAACTGGTGACTATGTAAAAAAAAGTAGTAGTGTTACTATGGTAACACTGTATTGCTCTGGTCATAGTTTTTTTTTTTTTTTTTTTAAATATAGAAAAAAAAAAAGAAAAATAATGTAATAAAAAAGAAAAATTTTTTTTTTTTACATACAATGTTTTTCTTTATTACATTTTTTTAAATATAGAAAAAAGAATAATAATGTAATAAAAAAGAAAAAACTTTGTATGCAATTTTTTTTTTTTTTAAATATAGAAAAAAAAAAAAGAAAAAATATTATAAAAAAGAAAACATTTTTTTACATACATACATTCTTTTTTATTACATTATTATTCTTTTTTTTTCTATATTTAAAAAAAATTTAATAAAAAAAAGAAAAAACATTGTATGTAAAAAAAAGTTTTTCTTTTTTATTACATTATATTTCTTTTTTTCCTACATTAAAAAAAAAAAAAACACAAAAACACTATGACCAAAGCAATAGTGTTACCATAGTAACACTACTACTATTTTTTTTTTTTTTTTTTTACACGTTATGATTTCTTATACTAGTGAATTTCATTGGTATAAGACACCATTTTTACTGAATTAAACGGACTCATTCAGTGTGTTATGTTGTGATTAGCGGTGATGGCAACAAGTAATCACATGGTACAGATGGGCTGTGATTGGCCCTGTCTATACCATGTGATCACTGTGACCAATCACAGCTAGCAACACAATTTTACACAATGAATAGGCATGAAAGTAAGCCATACAAGGTTTACAATTTTAATGTGATCCTCTGTGATTGGTCACAGCAATCACATGGTACCGGCAGCAGACCAGTACCCTGATCAGTCATGGCAGATCACACCGCAGCGTGGCCCCGTGGTGTTTCAGGAGGACATCATATGACGTCCACTCGGAACGATAAATGTCCCACCCAGCCGTCATGTGGCAATAGGCTGGGCAGGACTTAGTTGTACCGCAGCCCCTGGAATCCCCCAATTTCTGATGATGAAAAGACGCCCTGTATGTTATGTCTGGCAGGGATCTCACACATCACATTCCCACCACCTTTGTGCTTCTGCCGTCGCTCTCGAACAGCTTGGCGCTGAAGTTGGTTCCGTTCAGGGAGACGATGGATTTGGGGTCCGGGGTCTGGAGGTCACACAGGGTCAGGGCGCCGAGTTGCTCCTCCAGGTCAGGTTCAGTCCTTCGCTCTTCATCTCCGTCTGGTCCAAAGTCTGCGGGAGAGATCCGGACACAGAGATGATGTACAACAGATAGATGGCGGGTTAGAGAACGGCTGGAGAGGACGAGGGGCTCGGAGGGTAAGAGCGCAGACAATACTATCCCATGATAACCTAACCCCCTATAAGACCCCCCCCATATACCCAATCATCAAGAGGACGAGAGCTCGGAGGGTAAGAGCGCAGACAATACTATCCCATGACAACCTAACCCCCTACAACACCCCCCCATATACCCAATCATCAGAGGACGAGAGCTCGGAGGGTAAGAGCGCAGACAATACTATCCCATGATAACCTAACCCCCTATAACCCCCCCCCCCCATATACCCAATCATCAAGAGGACGAGGGCTCGGAGGGTAAGAGCGCAGACAATACTATCCCATGATAACCTAACCCCCTACAACACCCCCCCCATATACCTAATCATCAAGAGGACGAGGGCTCGGAGGGTAAGAGCGCATACAATACTATCCTATGATAACCTAACCCCCTACAACTCCCCCCCCCCCCCCATATACCTAATCATCAAGAGGACGAGGGCTCGGAGGGTAAGAGCGCATACAATACTATCCCATGATAACCTAACCCCCTACAACCCCCCCCCCCCATATACCTAATCATCAAGAGGACAAGGGCTCGGAGGGTAAGAGCACAGACAATACTATCCCATGATAACCTAACCCCCTACAACACCCCCCCCCATATACCTAATCATCAAGAGGACGAGGGCTCGGAAGGTAAGAGCGCAGACAATACTATCCCATGACAACCTAACCCCCTACAACACCCCCCCCCCCCCATATACCTAATCATCAAGAGGACGAGGGCTCGGAGGGTAAGAGCGCAGACAATACTATCCCATGACAACCTAACCCCCTATAACACCCCCCCCCCCCATATACCTCATCATCCATCTAAAGCCTGATCCTTCAAAGCCGAACTCCAGCTTTAAAACAGTTGTATACCGATGGCCTTTTTTTCCCCCTGTATGGTAAATTGCATACTAGCACATTATGGGGTGTATTTGTGCTAGTATGGATGATTAGGGGGGGGGGGGGGGGGGGTAATTTATGGTAGGTGGGGAACTTTGGGGGGGGGGATTAGTGCTTGGAGATTGGATTTTCTGTTACAAAGGAGGAATTTTGGATTGCAAAGGGAATTTATTCAAAAGGAAAGTATTATTTTTTGGGGGGGGATTTTTGCTGACACATATTGCTCATACATTTTGGGAGGGGGAGGGTCCTGGGTGCTAGGATGTCCTTGTCCCGGCACTGCATACGGGGGACACTTACCGTCTTCAGCAGGGACGGGTGGCAGCAGCACTGACGTAGGCGGAGGAGGAGGGACAGAATGTGCACTGTACTGGACCCCTGAGAGGGCGGAGCCGAGGAAAAGGCATTCTGGGTGGAGCCAAACTCCCGAGCAACTGTAAGGAGGAAGAGAGAGGTGGTGAGAGAGAAGGCGGGATCGCAGCTCCGCCCAAAACACAACCAGACACACCCAAATACGGGTATGAAGGAGGCACCGAGAGCCGGGGGGATTCCAGACTTACTCTCTCAAAGGGATTATCTGCCCCCTTTGGTGGGGTCTGTGATGACCCCCCTTCATGTCTCTTCAAGTAATTCTGCAGAGTAGATCTGTAGAAAGGGGGGGGGGGTAGAAGGAGACGTTACAGCCGGATACTACTGAACTGTTCTTCCCATCACTTCACCCACCACACCGTCTTCCAACCACAACTTCCTGTATCCACCACACCATCGTCCAATCATCACCTCCCATATCCACCACACCACCGTCTGACAAGACCTGGCTCCTTTACCCACCACCCATCGTCCAATCATCACTTCCTGTACCCACCACACCATCGTCCGACAATAACTGGTTCCTTTACCCACCACACCATCGTCCAATCATCACCTCCCGTATCCACCACACCACTGTCTGACAAGAACTAGATCCTTTACCCACCACACCGTCATCCAATCATCACTTCCTGTACCCACCACACCTTCATCCAATCATCACCTCCCATATCCACCACACCACTGTCTGACACTAACTGTCTCCTTTTACCCACCACACCACTGTCTGACAAGAACTAGATCCTTTACCCACCACACCACTGTCTGACAAGAACTGGTTCCTTAACCACCACACCACTGTCTGACAAGAACTAGATCCTTTACCCACCATAGATGCCTAAACCTCTCCGCTACGATAGAACATTCTATGACTCCACAACATGACCTCTTGACCCCCCCGCACTTAATTTCCATCAATGAACATGAAGGCTACAATCTGCCAAACACCAGCCTCTGTGACCCCCAACGCCGCCATCTGTCGATCATTAACCAGTTCCGGCACCCAGCGCACCAACTCCGAGAATGAAACTCTGGCACTGGATCAGCCCTCCGCATCATTAGACAGCCGCCCAATGGGATCTCTATACAGAGACATAAAGATTTCCTGGAGCTCCTCAGCCCCTCCCACAGTAATTCTGACCATTCAGAGAGAAGACTCCATTCCCACACCTGGATGTGGTGAAGATGACGTCGTACACGGCCTGTTCATCATCCGACAACTTCAGCTGATGCACCCGACATGTCCGCTGAGGGAGATCCACCTGTCAGTATGAAAGCAACAATGTTATACAATGTATATACCCTGTGCTCCTGTATACGGTATATACTGTGTGTGTACACCCCTGTGCTCCTGTATACGGTATATACTGTGTGTGTACACCCCTGTGCTCCTGTAGTACGGTATATACTGTGTGTGTACACCCCTGTGCTCCTGTATACGGTATATACTGTGTGTGTACACCCCTGTGCTCCTGTATACGGTATATACTGTGTGTGTACACCCCTGTGCTCCTGTATACGGTATATACTGTGTGTGTACACCCCTGTGCTCCTGTATTCGGTATATACTGTGTGTGTACACCCTGTGCTCCTGTATACAAGTATATACTGTGTGTGTACACCCCTGTGCTCCTGTATACGGTATATACTGTGTGTGTACACCCCTGTGCTCCTGTATACGGTATATACTGTGTGTGTACACCCCTGTGCTCCTGTATACGGTATATACTGTGTGTGTACACCCTGTGCTCCTGTATACGGTATATACTGTGTGTGTACACCCCTGTGCTCCTGTATACGGTATATACTGTGTGTGTACACCCCTGTGCTCCTGTAATACAGTATATACCTGTGTGTGTACACCCTGTGCTCCTGTATACAGTAATATACTGTGTGTGTACACCCCTGTGCTCCTGTATACGGTATATACTGGTGTGTACACCCCTGTGCTCCTGTATACAGTATATACTGTGTGTGTACACCCCTGTGCTCCTGTATACGGTATATACTGTGTGTGTACACCCCTGTGCTCCTGTATACGGTATATACTGTGTGTGTACACCCCTGTGCTCCTGTATACGGTATATACAGTGTGTGTACACCCCTGTGCTCCTGTATACGGTATATACTGTGTGTGTACACCCCTGTGCTCCTGTATTCGGTATATACTGTGTGTACACCCCTGTGCTCCTGTATACGGTATATACTGTGTGTGTACACCCCTGTGCTCCTGTATACGGTATATACTGTGTGTGTACACCCCTGTGCTCCTGTATACGGTATATACTGTGTGTACACCCCTGTGCTCCTGTATACAGTATATACTGTGTGTACACCCCTGTGCTCCTGTATACGGTATATACTGTGTGTGTACACCCCTGTGCTCCTGTATACGGTATATACTGTGTGTGTACACCCCTGTGCTCCTGTATACGGTATATACTGTGTGTGTACACCCCTGTGCTCCTGTATACGGTATATATTGTGTGTACACCCCTGTGCTCCTGTATACGGTATATACTGTGTGTGTACACCCCTGTGCTCCTGTATACGGTATATACTGTGTGTGTGTACACCCCTGTGCTCCTGTATACGGTATATACTGTGTGTGTACACCCCTGTGCTCCTGTATACGGCATATACTGTGTGTGTACACACCTGTGCTCCTGTATACGGTATATATTGTGTGTACACCCCTGTGCTCCTGTATATGGTATATACTGTGCGTACACCCCTGTGCTCCTGTATACGGTATATACTGTGTGTACACCCCTGTGCTCCTGTATACGGTATATACTGTGTGTACACCCCTGTGCTCCTGTATACGGTATATACTGTGTGAGTTGTGGGACATGGACCCCCCAGATGTCATATTAGGAGGAGTTGCTGTGTCCCCATGGATATGATCGGGACGGACAGCATACAGATACATGGAACCCCCGGGGGTCCTGTGTGGGTAAACACGGCTCTCACCCGGATGTTTAGGTACACCCGGGGGAACGAGGACAGAGAGGGGACAAGAAGGTAAAAATAAATCTCAAAATGTGTTAAAAACCAAAAGCAAAGACAATGGGCCACCCTCAATGAAAGGTTCCCAGCCCCCCCCCCCCCGCCTGTGTTAGCACCCCGGGCAGAAAAAATTATCAACAAGACCCCAATGGAAACAGATCTTGCTAGGCCCCACCCCCACCCCCTCCCCCTCCAGTCACCAAGGGCTTCCCGGTGTGGTCCAGCTGGTCTTTGGTCCTCCGGAGAAGAAGACTCTTGGTGAGGATATTCAGTCTCTCTCCTCCCTTCCTGCTGCCATTATCCACCTGATTCTTCCACAGCTTGTATTCATCAAACGGCGAGCAGCGCAGGAACCTGGAGCCAATCATAACGCAAGGTTCAGAATGCAAAACATTACACAGCAGGACACACCCCTCTCCAGTGTAAACACAGCAGGACACACCCCTCCCCTGTGTAAACACAGCAGGCCACACCCCTCTCCAGTATCATGCAGTTTTACAGAACAGGCCACACCCCTCCCCAGTATTAAAGCGCACAGCATCACAAAGCAGGCCACCCCTTCCCAGTATAAACACAGCAGGCCACACCTCTCCCCGGTATCATGCAGCTTTACAGAACAGGCCACACATCATCCCAATATTAGAGCATACAGCAGGCCACACCCCTCCCCAGTATAAACACTGCAGGCCACACCCCTCCCCCAGTAGCACAGAACACACCTTACACCCCAGGCCACACCCACTATCACACAGCACTACAGAATAGGCCACACCCTCCATCATAGAGCAGTACAGAACAGGCCACACTCAATATCATACAGCAGTACTGAACAGACCACTCCCACTATCACAGCAGTACTGAACAGGCTACACCCACCCTCATACAGCATTATCTGAACAGGCCACACCCACTATCATACAGCAGTACAGAACAGGCCACACCCAATATCGTATAGTAGTACACAGAACAGACCACACCATTCATACAGCAAAACAGAACAGACCACTCCCACTATCACAGCAGTACAGAACAGGCCACACCTACTATCACACAGCAGTACAGAAGAGGCTCCACCCCTCACCGTAGCAATGAGTAGAGGTCCAGCAGATTATTCTGTATGGGGGTCCCAGTTACCGCCCAGCGGGCCCCGGATCTCAGCTTGCACACCGCTATGGAGGTTTGGACTTTGGGGTTTTTAATGTTGTGAGCCTCATCCAGGATGATCCGCGCCCAGGCAATGCGGAGGAGAGGAGAGGAGGCCGTCTTGTCCTGATAAGAGGGAAAAAGAGAGAGATGGATTGTGGGAAGGGGAATTGTGCATCACAGAGTGGAGAACATGAGCTGATTATACTCCAAGTCTGCATGACTACTACTCCCAACAATCCCCTCCAGTTTAGCTCTACACTTATTGTGGATTCTCACCCGATCCTCTCCTGTAGGTTCTGAGACTGCCCATTCCAGTGCTGAAACGTGCCAAATGCCTGAATATTCCAACCTAAGGAGATTGTGGCAGATGCCTGCAATGTGACCTCAGGTTTTGTGCAGACTTTGTGAACCGGCAGTGAGCCATCGACAGGAATGGGAAATGGTGAGCATTCTGCAAACTCGGGACTATGATGATGATGATGAGATGTTATCAACAAGGAGCTTGGGATGGAGCACTACGGGACGGAGGACCATGGAAGAATGGAGCACTACGGGACGGAGGACCATGGAAGAATAGAGCACTACGGGACGGAGGACCATGGAAGAATGGAGCACTACGGGACGGAGGACCATGGAAGAATGGAGCACTACGGGACGGAGGACCATGGAAGAATGGAGCACTACGGGACGGAGGACCATGGAAGAATGGAGCACTACGGGACAGAGGACCATGGAAGAATGGAGCACTACGGGACAGAGGACCATGGAAGAATGGAGCACTACGGGACAGAGGACCATGGAAGAATGGAGCACTACGGGACGGAGGACCATGGCATGGAGAACTACGGGACGGAGGACCATGGAATGGAGAACTACGGGACGGAGGGCCATGGAAGAATGGAGCACTACGGGACGGAGGACCATGGAAGAATGGAGCACTACGGGACGGAGGACCATGGAAGAATGGAGCACTACGGGACGGAGGACCATGGAAGAATGGAGCACTACGGGACAGAGGACCATGGAAGAATGGAGCACTACGGGACGGAGGACCATGGAAGAATGGAGCACTACGGGACAGAGGACCATGGAAGAATGGAGCACTACGGGACAGAGGACCATGGAAGAATGGAGCACTACGGGACAGAGGACCATGGAAGAATGGAGCACTACGGGACAGAGGACCATGGAAGAATGGAGCACTACGGGACGGAGGACCATGGAAGAATGGAGCACTACGGGACAGAGGACCATGGAAGAATGGAGCACTACGGGACAGAGGACCATGGAAGAATGGAGCACTACGGGACAGAGGACCATGGAAGAATGGAGCACTACGGGACGGAGGACCATGGAAGAATGGAGCACTACGGGACGGAGGACCATGGAAGAATGGAGCACTACGGGACGGAGGACCATGGAAGAATGGAGCACTACGGGACGGAGGACCATGGAAGAATGGAGCACTACGGGACAGAGGACCATGGAAGAATGGAGCACTACGGGACAGAGGACCATGGAAGAATGGAGCACTACGGGACAGAGGACCATGGAAGAATGGAGCACTACGGGACGGGGGACCATGGAATGGAGCACTACGGGACGGAGGACCATGGAAGAATGGAGCACTACGGGACAGAGGACCATGGAAGAATGGAGCACTACGGGACGGGGGACCATGGAATGGAGCACTACGGGACGGAGGACCATGGAAGAATGGAGCACTACGGGACGGAGGACCATGGAAGAATGGAGCACTACGGGACGGAGGACCATGGAAGAATGGAGCACTACGGGACGGAGGACCATGGAAGAATGGAGCACTACGGGACGGAGGACCATGGAATTGAAGACCGTGATGTCAAACTTATAGTATAGTGTGAAAACCCACCAATCCTGTGGCAGGACAAATATTAGCTTTCTGCTATGGGATTGCAGCACCGTCTGGTAAGTTTACCATTGCTCTCTACTCTATGGTCCTCCATTTCATGGTCCTCCTACCCAGAGTCCTTGATTGATGATATCCTTGTACTCCCGATTCCGTCAGGTCACATGCAGCAAAACTCACCTCCAGATCCTGATCCTGGGCCGGACTCTCCCCCTCCTCCTTCTTGGCAGGAATCTCTTTGGACACCAGAGAGTAGGTGGTGACAACAATGTCATACTGCGCCAACCTGACAATAAACACGCCCATTGGTTATATACAGTATAGGTATGTGAAGGTTTAACACTCAGAGCAGGACATATTTATACACAGCATCTCACAAAAAGTGAGTACAAATCAGTCTTGTTCTCCTCCAACCCTGAGGGCTGATAGGAACATAGAAGGACATTGAAAAGATTATTGTGTGGGAACAAGCAAGAGGGACTGCTGAATCGGCAGATTTTCGATCAGTGTGTCGCCACCTGTGTACCCAAATTACATTTATTACATTTTTTCCACACAAATAAAGCTTTCTTTTGGTGGTATTTGATCAGCACTAGGGTTTCATTTTTTGCTAAACAGACGAAAAAAGATCTAAAATTATAAAAAAACAAAAAAAAACAAAAAAAAAAAACAAAAAACACACACCTATACATTTTTTTACTTTTGCTATAACACATATCAAATTTAAAAAAAATAATCTAATTTCTTCATAAATTTTGACCTAAATGTATTCTGCTACATGTCTTTGGTTAAAAAAATAAATACCAATAAGAGTATATTGATTGGTTTGTCTGACAGTTACAGCGTCCACAAACTATGGGATATATTTTGGAATTTTTATTTATTTATACTACTAAATGGCGGTGATCAGCGACTTATAGCAGGACTGCGATATTGTGGCAGAAAATCCGACAGGGGGGGGGGGGGGAGATTAACTGCCATTGACATCACCAGTGACACCCATACGGTGATCAGTGCTAATACTATACACCGTCACTGTACTGATACTGGCTGGGAAGGGGTTAACATCTAGGGGCGATCAAAGGGATTAAATACGCGCCTAACAATGTGTAATGTGTGCTGATTTTACTAAGGATTTTACTGGGCGGTATCCTGTGCCGGCACAGAGGTGGGGCGGTATCCTGTGCCGGAACAGAGGTGGGGCGGTATCCTGCGCCCGAACAGAGGTGGGGCGGTATCCTGCGCCCGAACAGAGGTGGGGCGGTATCCTGCGCCCGAACAGAGGTGGGGCGGTATCCTGCGCCCGAACAGAGGTGGGGCGGTATCCTGCGCCCGAACAGAGGTGGGGCGGTATCCTGCGCCCGAACAGAGGTGGGGCGGTATCCTGCGCCCGAACAGAGGTGGGGCGGTATCCTGCGCCCGAACAGAGGTGGGGCGGTATCCTGCGCCCGAACAGAGGTGGGGCGGTATCCTGCGCCCGAACAGAGGTGGGGCGGTATCCTGCGCCCGAACAGAGGTGGGGCGGTATCCTGCGCCCGAACAGAGGTGGGGCGGTATCCTGCGCCCGAACAGAGGTGGGGCGGTATCCTGCGCCCGAACAGAGGTGGGGCGGTATCCTGCGCCCGAACAGAGGTGGGGCGGTATCCTGCGCCCGAACAGAGGTGGGGCGGTATCCTGCGCCCGAACAGAGGTGGGGCGGTATCCTGCGCCCGAACAGAGGTGGGGCGGTATCCTGCGCCCGAACAGAGGTGGGGCGGTATCCTGCGCCCGAACAGAGGTGGGGCGGTATCCTGCGCCCGAACAGAGGTGGGGCGGTATCCTGCGCCCGAACAGAGGTGGGGCGGTATCCTGCGCCCGAACAGAGGTGGGGCGGTATCCTGCGCCCGAACAGAGGTGGGCGGTGTCCTGCGCCCGAACAGAGGTGGGCGGTGTCCTGTGCCCGAACAGAGGTGGGCGGTGTCCTGTGCCCGAACAGAGGTGGGCGGTGTCCTGTGCCCGAACAGAGGTGGGCGGTGTCCTGTGCCGGAACAGAGGTGGGGTGGTATCCTGTGCCGGAACAGAGGTGGGCGGTATCATGTGCCGGAACAGAGGTGGGCGGTATCCTGTGCCGGCACAGAGGTGAGCGGTATCCTGTGCCGGCACAGAGGTGAGCGGTATCCTGTGCCGGAACAGAGGTGGGCGGTGTCCTGTGCTGGCACAGAGGTGAGCGGTATCCTGTGCCGGAACAGAGGTGGGTGGTATCCTGTGCCGGAACAGAGGTAGGCGGTATCCTGTGCCGGAACAGAGGTAGGCGGTATCCTGTGCCGGAACAGAGGTAGGCGGTATCCTGTGCCGGAACAGAGGTAGGCGGTATCCTGTGCCGGAACAGAGGTGGGCGGTATCCTGTGCCGGCACAGAGGTGGGCGGTATCCTGTGCCGGCACAGAGGTGAGCGATATCCTGTGCCGGAACAGAGGTAGGCGGTATCCTGTGCCGGAACAGAGGTAGGCGGTATCCTGTGCCGGAACAGAGGTAGGCGGTATCCTGTGCCGGAACAGAGGTAGGCGGTATCCTGTGCCGGAACAGAGGTAGGCGGTATCCTGTGCCGGAACAGAGGTAGGCGGTATCCTGTGCCGGAACAGAGGTGGGTGGTATCCTGTGCCGGCACATTTATGCGTCTGTTTTGCGCTAGCAGCGTGCTTAACTGCGCGCCCCTAGAACTACGACAATGCTGCCATTACAAAGTCCATGAAACGCCTCTGGGAGTTCAATTTCTTAAAAGGCCGGCAGAAAGGGGTTAAATAAATGACCGGAGTTCAGGAGAAAACGCTTTATTCTCTGTACGGTGCGTTCTGATGTCTTACAATGGACTGACAGCATTTCGCCACCCTACATGGAGGCGCCTGCACTGGACTGGGGGATGCCGAGGAGAAACCATGGCACAGCTCCGATATATAGAGATACCAGTAGGAGGTCTTCAGTGATACGAACAGAGGTGGGGCGGTATCCTGTGCCCGAACAGAGGTGGGCGGTGTTCTGTGCCCGAACAGAGGTGGGCGGTGTCCTGTGCCCGAACAGAGGTGGGCGGTGTCCTGTGCCCGAACAGAGGTGGGCGGTGTCCTGTGCCCGAACAGAGGTGGGGCGGTATCCTGTGCCGGAACAGAGGTGGGGCGGTGTCCTGTGCCCGAACAGAGGTGGGGCGGTGTCCTGTGCCCGAACAGAGGTGGGGCGGTGTCCTGTGCCCGAACAGAGGTGGGCGGTGTCCTGTGCTCGAACAGAGGTGGGCGGTGTCCTGTGCTCGAACAGAGGTGGGCGGTGTCCTGTGCCCGAACAGAGGTGGGCGGTGTCCTGTGCCGGAACAGAGGTGGGCGGTATCCTGTGCCGGAACAGAGGTGGGGTGGTATCCTGTGCCGGAACAGAGGTGGGGTGGTATCCTGTGCCGGAACAGAGGTGGGGTGGTATCCTGTGCCGGAACAGAGGTGGGCGGTATCATGTGCCGGAACAGAGGTGAGCGGTATCCTGTGCCGGAACAGAGGTAGGCGGTATCCTGTGCCGGAACAGAGGTAGGCGGTATCCTGTGCCGGAACAGAGGTGGGCGGTATCCTGTGCCGGCACAGAGGTGGGCGGTATCCTGTGCCGGAACAGAGGTAGGCGGTATCCTGTGCCGGAACAGAGGTGGGCGGCATCATGTGCCGGAACAGAGGTAGGCGGTATCCTGTGCCCGAACAGAGGTAGGCGGTATCCTGTGCCCGAACAGAGGTAGGCGGTATCCTGTGCCCGAACAGAGGTAGGCGGTATCCTGTGCCCGAACAGAGGTAGGCGGTATCCTGTGCCCGAACAGAGGTAGGCGGTATCCTGTGCCGGAACAGAGGTGGGCGGTATCCTGTGCCGGCACAGAGGTGGGCGGTATCCTGTGCCGGAACAGAGGTAGGCGGTATCCTGTGCCGGAACAGAGGTAGGCGGTATCCTGTGCCGGAACAGAGGTGGGTGGTATCCTGTGCCGGCACATTTATGCGTCTGTTTTGCGCTAGCAGCGTGCTTAACTGCGCGCCCCTAGAACTACGACAATGCTGCCATTACAAAGTCCATGAAACGCCTCTGGGAGTTCAATTTCTTAAAAGGCCGGCAGAAAGGGGTTAAATAAATGACCGGAGTTCAGGAGAAAACGCTTTATTCTCTGTACGGTGCGTTCTGATGTCTTACAATGGACTGACAGCATATCGCCACCCTACATGGAGGCGCCTGCACTGGACTGTGGGATGCCGAGGAGAAGCCATGGCACAGCTCCGATATATAGAGATACCAGTAGGAGGTCTTCAGTGATACTCACAGTTTGGTGTCACTTTCCCGGTTGGGGCCGTGGTACAAGTAAACCCGTATTTTACCATCCGATACTCTCCTCTCCACTTCCTTCTTCCAATGGTGGATGAGGGAGGCTGGACAGATGATCAGAGTCCCGCGGGAGACGGTCAGGGTGGAGTCTGAGGACAGAGGAGAAATAAGATATCAGTGAGGAATTTTACCCACACGTCTGCAGAATTCTTATTTTCTTTAAGAGGACCTGTCTGAGTGGCATAAACTGGGTGACATGAAGCTTCGTAAATGGAGGATACATATGGGTTACATATATGCATGTAACCCAGGAGCTCCGAGATCCGGGCCGTGTGCTACATGTAACCCAGGAGCTCTGAGATCCGGGCCGTGTGGTACATGTAACCCAGGAGCTCTGAGATCCAGGCCGTGTGTTCCATGTAACCCAAGAGCCCTGAGATCCAGGCCGTGTGTTCCATGTAACCCAGGAGCCCTGAGATCCGGGCCGTGTGTTCCATGTAACCCAGGAGCCCTGAGATCCAGGCTGTGTGTTCCATGTAACCCAGGAGCCCTGAGATCCAGGCCGTGTGTTCCATGTAACCCAGGAGCTCTGAGATCCAGGCCGTGTGTTCCATGTAACCCAGGAGCTCTGAGATCCAGGCCGTGTGTTCCATGTAACCCAGGAGCCCTGAGATCCAGGCCGTGTGTTCCATGTAACCCAGGAGCCCGGAGATCCGGGCCGTGTGTTCCATGTAACCCAGGAGCCCTGAGATCCAGGCTGTGTGTTCCATGTAACCCAGGAGCTCTGAGATCCAGGCCGTGTGTTCCATGTAACCCAGGAGCCCTGAGATCCAGGCCGTGTGTTCCATGTAACCCAGGAGCCCTGAGATCCGGGCCGTGTGTTCCATGTAACCCAGGAGCTCTGAGATCCGGGCCGTGTGCTACATGTAACCCAGGAGATCTGAGATCCGGGCCGTGTGTTCCATATAACCCAGGAGCTCTGAGATCCGGGCCGTGTGTTCCATATAACCCAGCAGCTCTAAAATCCAGGCCGTGTGCTACATGTAACCCAAGAGCTCTTAGATCCGGGCCGTGTGCTACATGTAACCCAGGAGCTCTGAGATCCGGGCCGTGTGCTACATGTAACCCAGGAGCTCTGAGATCCGGGCCGTGTGCTACATGTAACCCAGGAGCTCTGAGATCCGGGCCGTGTGCTACATGTAACCCAGGAGCTCTGAGATCCGGGCCGTGTGCTACATGTAACCCAGGAGCTCTGAGATCCGGGCCGTGTGTTCCATGTAACCCAGGAGCTCTGAGATCCGGGCCGTGTGTTCCATGTAACCCAGGAGCTCTGAGATCCGGGCCATGCGCTTCATGTAACCCAGGAGCACTGAGATCCAGGCCCATGCTACATGTAACCCAGGAGCTCTGAGATCCAGGCCGTGTGCTACATGTAACCCAGGAGCTCTGAGATCCGGGCCGTGTGTTCCATGTAACCCAGGAGCTCGGAGATCCAGGCCTGTGCTACATGCAAATCCCGGAGACGTATTTCAGAGTCTCTGCCCTCCCTTGGGTGCTTTGCATGGAGTGGGAGCTCAGGAATATTTTGGCATGCAGTTTGTACTGTACGTTCTGCAGAAAAGGTCAATAGAAATACACCAATCCTTAGCTACCCCTTTTTAAGGTCACTCCCCCCCACGGCACGTCACACCGCCCCACCCCCTCCTCCATCTCTACCTGTTTTGGAAATCCAGGTCTCCAGTTTCCTCTCCTCGCTCTTCTCCGACTTTTGTTTCCTCTTCTGGGCCAAGATGAGGGCGATCATCGTGAGCGTCTTCCCCAGACCCATGTCATCCGCTGCCAACACACAACCATACCGGTGACTGCACTGTCCATAAACACTTGCAGCAAACGCTGAGCCTTCTACTCAGGAAACATCCCCAAATATATATATGTAAAACTCGGGCAGTGTGGGCCCCATGCAGCCCCCCTCCCCCCATTATTTGTACCCCCTGGGGGCCAAAGCTGGGTTCCTGTGACTAAAAGTAACACTCCCTTACATAACATGGGATTGTGGATCCGGGGCTCAGGGATGAAATGAGGTGATCTGCAGTTGTTACGGTGAAGTCACTAATGTCTCTCTTTTTCATTGTCAATACTTCCAAGAACATGAGCCAGAAACTGGCTGCAGGGGAGAAGTCTGATGGCAGGCACAGGGCAGGGTCTGGCTGCAGGGGAGAAGTCTGATGCCAGGCACAGGGCAGGAACTGGCTGCAGGGGAGAAGTCTGATGCCAGGCACAGGGCAGGAACTGGCTGCAGGGGAGAAGTCTGATGCCAGGCACAGGGCAGGAACTGGCTGCAGGGGAGAAGTCTGATGCCAGGCACAGGGCAGGAACTGGCTGCAGGGGAGAAGTCTGATGCCAGGCACAGAGCAGAAACTGGCTGCAGAGGAGAGGTCTTAAGTCAGGCATAGGGCAGGAGCTGGCTGCAGGGGAGAAGTCTGATGAAAGGCACAGAGCAGGAACTGGCTGCAGGGGAGAAGTCTGATGCTAGGCACAGGGCAGGAACTGGCTGCAGAGGAGAAGTCTGATGCCAGGCACAGGGCAGGAACTGGCTGCAGAGGAGAAGTCTGATGCTAGGCACAGGGCAGGAACTGGCTGCAGGGGAGAAGTCTGATGCTAGGCACAGGGCAGGAACTGGCTGCAGGGGAGAAGTCTGATGCCAGGCACAGGGCAGGAATTGGCTGCAGGGGAGAAGTCTGATGCCAGGCACAGGGCAGGAGCTGGCTGCAGGGGAGAAGTCTGATGCCAGGCACAGGGCAGGAACTGGCTGCACAGGAGAAGTCTGATGCCAGGCACAGAGCAGGAACTGGCTGCAGGGGAGAAGTCTGATGGGCAGGAACTGATGGATGGTGACCTGTACAAGTAGCAGTTTAGACATTGCTGCATTTTAATTTCCAACAACAAATAAATAGCACAGATCACAGGCAGCTGACAGATCCCGATACTTACCCAGAATCCCCCCTGCGGTTTCTGGTTCTCCCTCCATAGCAGCCAGGCGAGGGCATGTTTCTGGTGTGGGAGGAGAGGGACCTGAGAGACACAGAAGAGGATATAAATCATTACAGGAGGACTGAGAAACACTGCAATGTATAATATAATGGGGGGGGGGGGGGGGACCAGTAGGCAGATTATAATGGGGGGGACCAGTAGGCACAGTATAATGGGGGGGACCAGTAGGCCGAGTATAATGGGGGGACCAGTAGGCCGAGTATAATGGGGGGACCAGGAGTATAATGGGGGGACCAGTAGGCAGAGTATAATGGGGGGACCAGTAGGCCGAGTATAATGGGGGGACCAGTAGGCCGAGTATAATGGGGGGACCAGTAGGCCGAGTATAATGGGGGGACCAGTAGGCCGAGTATAATGGGGGGACCAGTAGGCCGAGTATAATGGGGGGACCAGTAGGCCGAGTATAATGGGGGGACCAGTAGGCCGAGTATAATGGGGGGACCAGTAGGCCGAGTATAATGGGGGGACCAGTAGGCCGAGTATAATGGGGGGACCAGTAGGCCGAGTATAATAGGGGGACCAGTAGGCCGAGTATAATAGGGGGACCAGTAGGCAGAGTATAATGGAGGGACCAGTAGGCAGAGTATAATGGGGGGACTAGTAGGCTGAGTATAATAGGGGGACCAGTAGTATAATGGGGGGAACAGTAGGCAGAGTATAATGGGGGGGACCAGTAGGCAGAGTATAATGGGGGGGACCAGTAGGCAGAGTATAATGGGGGGGACCAGTAGGCAGAGTATAATGGGGGGGACCAGTAGGCAGAGTATAATGGGGGGGACCAGTAGGCAGAGTATAATGGGGGGCGACCAGTAGGCAGAGTATAATGGGGGGCGACCAGTAGGCAGAGTATAATGGGGGGGACCAGTAGGCAGAGTATAATGGGGGGGGGGGAACACCAGTAGGCAGAGTATAATGGGGGGGGACCAGTAGGCAGAGTATAATGGGGGGGGGGGGACCAGTAGGCAGAGTATAATGGGGGACCAGTAGGCAGAGTATAATGGGGGGGGGGGACCAGTAGGCAGAGTATAATGGGGGGGGGACCAGTAGGCAGAGTATAATGGGGGGGGGGGACAAGTAGGCAGAGTATAATGGGGGACCAGTAGGCAGAGTATAATGGGGGGGACCAGTAGGCAGAGTATAATAGGGGGGGGGGACCAGTAGGCAGAGTATAATGGGGGGGACCAGTAGGCAGAGTATAATGGGGGGCGACCAGTAGGCAGAGTATAATGGGGGGCGACCAGTAGGCAGAGTATAATGGGGGGGGGGACACCAGTAGGCAGAGTATAATGGGGGGGGACCAGTAGGCAGAGTATAATGGGGGACCAGTAGGCAGAGTATAATGGGGGGGGGACCAGTAGGCAGAGTATAATGGGGGACCAGTAGGCAGAGTATAATGGGGGGGGGACCAGTAGGCAGAGTATAATGGGGGGGGGACCAGTAGGCAGAGTATAATGGGGGGGGGACCAGTAGGCAGAGTATAATGGGGGGGGGGGACCAGTAGGCAGAGTATAATGGGGGGGACCAGTAGGCAGAGTATAATGGGGGGGGGGGGGGGGGGGAACACCAGTAGGCAGAGTATAATGGGGAGGGACCAGTAGGCAGAGTATAATGGGGGACCAGTAGGCAGAGTATAATGGGGGGGACCAGTAGGCAGAGTATAATAGGGGGGGACCAGTAGGCAGAGTATAATGGGGGACCGGTAGGCAGAGTATAATGGGGGGGACCGGTAGGCAGAGTATAATGGGGGGGACCGGTAGGCAGAGTATAATGGGGGGGGACCGGTAGGCAGAGTATAATGGGGGGGACCGGTAGGCAGAGTATAATGGGGGGGGGACCAGTAGGCAGAGTATAATGGGGGGGGGGACCAGTAGGCAGAGTATAATGGGGGGGGACCAGTAGGCAGAGTATAATAGGGGGGGGACCGATAGGCAGAGTATAATAGGGGGGGGACCGATAGGCAGAGTATAATGGGGGGGGGGGACCAGTAGGCAGAGTATAATAGGGGGGAGACCGATAGGCAGAGTATAATGGGGGGGACCGGTAGGCAGAGTATAATGGGGGGGACCGGTAGGCAGAGTATAATGGGGGGGACCGGTAGGCAGAGTATAATGGGGGGGACCGGTAGGCAGAGTATAATGGGGGGGGGGGACCAGTAGGCAGAGTATAATGGGGGGGACCAGTAGGCAGAGTATAATGGGGGGGACCGGTAGGCAGAGTATAATGGGGGGGGACCGGTAGGCAGAGTATAATGGGGGGGGGACCGGTAGGCACAGTATAATGGGGGGGACCAGCAGGCAGAGTATAATGGGGGGGACCAGCAGGCAGAGTATAATGGGGGGGACCAGTAGGCAAGGCAGAGTATAATGGGGGGGACCAGTAGGCAGAGTATAATGGGGGGGGGGGACCAGTAGGCAGAGTATAATGGGGGGGGGGGACCAGTAGGCAGAGTATAATGGGGGGGGGACCAGTAGGCAGAGTATAATGGGGGGGGGACCAGTAGGCAGAGTATAATGGGGGGGGGGGGGACCAGTAGGCAGAGTATAATGGGGGGACCAGCAGGCAGTACAGGACACGGCTCTCCCATCTGATACCTTCAGACCCCGTGGATCCTCGGAGGCAGTCTCGGGGCCGGGACAGGACTCCAGACTCTTGTGTAGATGGTCGATGGTCTCACTTGTGGCATTTCGAATAGCAAAGAGACGATCTTCAGTCATACGGCCCCCATACAGACTCTGCCACTGAGGGTCTGCGGACAGAGGAGGAAATTCAAGAATGATGTGCGAGATCTCATAGCAGCATTCCAATAGTTCATTATCCAATCAGATCACCTTCATACAGCAATATGGGCCCTGGCACTCACCCCCATACAGTAATATGGGCCCTGGCACTCACCCCCATACAGCAATATGGGCCCTGGCACTCACCCCCATACAGCAATATGGGCCCTGGCACTCACCCCCATACAGCAATATGGGCCCTGGCACTCACCTCCATACAGCAATATGGGCCCTGGCACTCACCTCCATACAGCAATATGGGCCCTGGCACTCACCCCCATACAGCAATATGGGCCCTGGCACTCACCTCCATACAGCAATATGGGCCCTGGCACTCACCCCCATACAGCAATATGGGCCCTGGCACTCACCTCCATACAGTAATATGGGTCCTGGCACTCACCTCCATACAAACTCTTGTAGCTCTGACTGGAGCTTGGTCCTGAGGCGTGAACACCCAGGGAACTCGGGGGCAAGTCATGGAAAGACAGCGGCTTCACACCCCCTGTCACCTCCACAGGGCCCGGTCTGCTAAATGGGTTTCCAGGATCTGACTGAATCTTGGGTCTCGTCTCTTGGATGACACCTGAAAAAAGGACAAGGAGTGATCAAAGTGACCAATAATGCTCTACCAGTATATATCCCACCTACCGGAGTATACCCAACCTCCCAGAGTGTACCCAACCTCCCAGAGTGTACCCAACCTCCCAGAGTAGGTCCAATCTACCGGAGTATACCCAACTTACCGGAGTATACCTGACCTACCGGAGTATATCTGGTCTACCGACGTATACCCAACCTCCTACTATTGTATTCTGTTAGTCCTCCAAAGCCAGAATACACTGATCAGCGCTCCAGCTGACTGGCTCCAAATGCTCATCAAGCAAAAATATACCAACAATCCTGTTTGGGAGGGCGATCAATTCCTCTCACACAGGACCAGTCACAGATAGATGGAAATTCAGCCGGTCCTTGCTGAGCCGGCCAAAATTCTGATCCATGTAAAGCCAGCACAACACATGAGATGCAAATTCCCATTATAGATAGTGTGTAGAGAGCCCCCCCTGGGGGGGGGGGGGGGGCAATAAGGGGCCTTACCTGGTGGCTCCTGTGTGGTCAGAGCAGACAAGGACAGGGACTCCAGAGCGTCCTCCAGCTCCTGGACCTGTTTCTTCAGCCTCTCCCCCTTGTCCGGGAGAGCCTTCAGATTTACAGACGCCAAAACAGCCTGAAATAAGGGAAGGGAGAAGAGAGATGAGGGGCTGTGTATAGAAGGTGCTACACACAGCGCATCATATTCCAGAACTCTCATCACCTGAATATCCAGAGAGATTTATTAAAAAAGCGCCGGGACCTCAAAAACGTATATTCAAAACAAGCTCAGCGATTGAATCACCTAAAGACCAGCCGCCACAGATGTACTGCGTCAGGTTGGCTCCATTACACGAATCGGCGCCACTGTACGTCGCTTTGTGTAATAGATATAGCAGGCGTGGCCCCCCCGGAGCCTGTGGCCTCAATGTCCGCCGGCCACCTGCGATTGCTCCACACACAGGCAGAACGGGGATCTGCCAGTGTTTAGACACAGCGAATCCCCGTTCTGAGAGGGGAGCTGAGAGTGATCGTCTGTTCCTAGTAATCAGGAAGAGTGATCTGGCTCCTCCTCTAGTCAGTCCCATCCCCCCACAGTTAGAAACACCTCCCAGGGTACACATTTAACCTCTTGTGTTAATCTTGTCCCAAAATAGTGTCCGATGCGATGTCGCACTCCCACTAAAAAATGACAGATTGCCGCCATTACTAGTAAAAACAAAAAAAACCATGTATGAGATAGATATAGAATAATTATATATATATATATATATATATATATATATATATATATATATATATATATATATATATATATATATATATATATATATATATATACATATATATACATACATACACATACACACACACACATATATACATATACACATACACACACTGCGACATTGCATCGGTCACTTCTGACACTCAAAATTTTATCCAATCAGCTTCCACGTCTTATTGTCAAAGTTTTATTGAAAAAGCTGAAGTTGGAAGCCGATTATATATATATATATACATATACATATACACACACACACACACACACTGTACATAAGGTTTGCACCAATACCACTTTTGTAAGACGGAGTACAAGTACCAACACTTTTTTTTTCAATGTCATGTGACAGTGGCATGTGACAGTAGTTTTTTCTTTTTTTTTTCTTTTACAATTTAACTTTGAAATATTTATTTCAATTTTTTTTTTAATTATGATTTTTTTTTTCCGGGGGGTTGGTGAGATATTAAGAGTCTAAACTGGCCCCTGACATCTCCCCTGAGACATGGAAAGGGATTGAGGACACAGATTCCCCGGGTCCCTTTCTCAGCAGCCTCAGCTGCACTGGAGATGAATGGACGGGAGACAGCGGCTCCTCTCTCTATTCATAAATGGAGACATCAGTAAACACAGATTACAATGCTCAGTTAAGAATGGACAGTCAGTGATCACTTTACCGGCTCCTTCCTGCACTCTCCATCCTGAAAGATCGGGGGCAGGGGGGAGACCGGTGGAGGAGGAGCCAGAGAGCCAGGGAGGACACAGGGGGACCCTGAGGAGGACATGGGGGGGGGGACCAGAGGAGGAAATGGGGGGGGGAACCAGAGGAGGAAATATATAGGGGGGGGCTGGAACCAGAGGAGGAAATGCGGGGGGGGGGGGAACCAGGAGGAGGAAATGAGGGGGGGGAACCAGAGGAGGAATTGAGGGGGGGGACCCTGAGGAGGACATGGGGGGGGGACCAGAGGAGGAAATGGGGGGGGAACCAGAGGAGGAAATATATAGGGGGGGGGGCTGGAACCAGAGGAGGAAATGCGGGGGGGGGGGAACCAGGAGGAGGAAATGAGGGGGGGGAACCAGAGGAGGAATTGAGGGGGGGGGGAACCAGAGGAGGAAATGAGGGGGGGGGAACCAGAGGAGGAAATGAGGGGGGGGGACCAGAGGAGGAAATGCGGGGGGGGAACCAGAGGAGCAAATGCGGGGGAGGGAACCAGAGGAGCAAACGCGGGGGGGATAACCAGAGGAGCAAATGCGGGGGGGGGAACCAGAGGAGCAAATGCGGGGGGGGGGGGGAACCAGAGGAGCAAATGCGGGGGGGGGGGAACCAGAGGAGCAAATGCGGGGGGGGGGAACCAGAGGAGCAAATGCGGGGGGGGGGAACCAGAGGAGCAAATGCGGGGGGGGGGGGGAACCAGAGGAGCAAATGCGGGGGGGGGGGGGGGAACCAGAGGAGCAAATGCGGGGGGGGGGGGGGGAACCAGAGGAGCAAATGCGGGGGGGGGGGGGGGAACCAGAGGAGCAAATGCGGGGGGGGGGAACCAGAGGAGCAAATGCGGGGGGGGGGGAACCAGAGGAGCAAATGCGGGGGGGGGGGAACCAGAGGAGCAAATGCGGGGGGGGGGGGGGAACCAGAGGAGCAAATGCGGGGGGGGGGGGGGGGGGGGAACCAGAGGAGCAAATGCGGGGGGGGGGGGGAACCAGAGGAGCAAATGCGGGGGGGGGGGGGGAACCAGAGGAGCAAATGCGGGGGGGGGGGGGGGAACCAGAGGAGCAAATGCGGGGGGGGGGGGGGGGGGCTGCCAGAGGGGGAAATGCAGGGGGGGGGGGTAGGAACCAGAGGAGGAAATGGAGGGGACCAGAAGAGCCAAGGAAGGATGCAGAGGGACCCAAAGGAGGACATGGGGGGGGGCCGGAGGACAAAACGGATCGAGATCTGTAGGACACGGAAAGCCAGGGAAGACGCAGGGGGATCCGTGAGGAGGACACGGGGAGCACAGAGGGGGACAGCCAGGGGTGATCGTGTGGGGGTGGTGGGGGCAGTTACAAGCACTGATCGGAACGACTGTCAAAAAAGCTATATAGGGAGATTGGGGATTGTAAACCCCCCCACCCCCCACACAATCACCCCTGAGGCTGCCCAAGTATCGGAGCATTTGCACGAGTACAAGTACCGACACTACTATCGGTGCAACCCTACTGTACATACTCACCTCCATGCTGCAGCTGTCCCCTGCCAGCAATAGATTGATCGAATCTCAGTCGGTTCAGAAGGGACTGGTTGAGATTCAGTCCATTTATGGGCAGGCCGATTATAACCAAGTTGATCCATTGATTGACTTTCGTACAACCAGCATGTCGGTTTTCTAGCATGCGATTATTGCCAGCGGCTATAGCAATAATCATTGTGTTCTCCTGGCAGGGAGGGAGGGCTCCACACCCCCCACCCCACCCCCACAGGGACAACATAATAGTTCTATGGGAGGGATTCTCCCATCAAAACTCACTGTGTTGATGGGGGAATCAACTGATTTCCTTTCCTGCAAGCTGTGGAAGAAAAAAAAAAATTGCATCATCTATGGCCTGCCCTAACCCAAGAACTGAGTGATCACATGACCAACGATCGCTCAGTTCTTAGTCTCCTTGGAGCAAAGATCTGTGACTGTCTCCGCTCCTCCAGCGCTAATTGGAGCGCCGGGGGGGGGGGGGGGGGGGGGTCTGATGCAGCTCTGGAGCCAGGTGTCAATCAGGCAGCTGGGTGTATCCTGACATTACTGTCAGCATCCTTGGAGCGGCTCTGTGACATCAGCAGATAGCAGGCAGTACCCCCACTATTAGCTGACTCGGGGTCACAGGAGAACAAACATAAGTGCATTCCTATGACCCACAAGAGAAGTATGGTCAACTTCTTTGGTAATACAGGACTTCTCTGGGAGTAGTGGCAGCGCCAGCGAGTGAATTACTTGTGGTAGAAGAACCCAGAAAATTACTGCCATCATTGTAGTGGCACCAAGTACTACAGTGATTTACAGCTTCCGCATCGATCGCTCAGATGTGAGATAGCTAGACCAACACAACTATGCTATAATAATAATAAAAAAAAAAAGCAAAGTTAGAGTTGAGCTTTAAGATGGGACAACACTATGAGGTGGATCTTCCAAAACTGGAGAGTGCAAAAGTCCGGTGCAACTCTGCATAGAAACCAATCAGCTTCCAGGATTTTATGTCAAAGTTTAACTGAACGAGCTGAAGTTAGAAGCTGATTGGCTCCCATGCAGAGCTGCACCAGATTTTGCACTCTCCGGTTTTAGTAAATCCTCCCCCAATGTTTGTCAATGTTCATCCCATCCTATAGAAAAGGGGCTTCCAGTGAGGGTGTCGCTCACCTTCTTCTGCTGGAGCTGAGTTGTGAAGAGCGAGCGGAGGCCGGCGGCGTTCTGAGTCTCGCTCTGCGGGATGAATCCAGGGAAGGAAGTGATTGTCCTCTGGATTGTAGGCTTAATCTTTCCAGGCTGAGAGCTCACAAAGACCAGATCATCTTCATCACTCTCCGTGCTGATCGTCTGTTCCTCACCGCCCTTCCCGGCATTAGAACACAACCTGGATGGCTCAGCCTTACCATCACCCGGGGGCCGCTCCTTTTTATCACAAGGCTGGGAACCATGGTCTTTACTGAACACGGTTTCCTGGTGGCCAGCCTCCCTCTGGTCATCAGGTTTCTTCAGGTCTTCACCCGCTGTAGGATTTTGTACTTTATTTCCAGACTCTGGCCGATGGGCCCCTTCTTGTCTGTCCTGAAGGTCAGTCCCTCTTGTGTCTGAAGATGACTTCTTGATTTTCAGCCCAGATGGCAGCTCCTTCTCCCTCCAGGTCTGAAAGCTCCCACTTATCAAAATCTCAGGATGTCCTTCAGGATTGGAGTTCTGCTCTGAGCTCTGCCGCATGGGCAGAGCCTGGAATTTATTTGTCTGCCTCCCTGGATCTGGCTTCATATTGGAACAAGTCTTCTGATCAGACTTCCTCTCAGTATGACCCTTCTGATCAGACTTCCTCTCAGTATGACCCTTCTGATCAGACTTCCTCTCAGTACCAATCTTCTGATCAGTATTGGTATTAATCTTCTGCTCGGACTTCCTCTCGATGTGACTCTTCTGATCAGACTTTCTATCAGTACCAATCTTTTGATCAGTATCGATATCAAACTTCTGATCCGACTTCCTCTCGTTATTATTCTTCTGATCAGACTTCCTATCAATATGACTCTTCTGATCAGATTTCCCATCATTACCAATCTTCTGATCAATATTGGTATTATGCTTCTGATCAGACTTTTTATTGGCACCAATCTTCTCCTGATCGGATTTGCTCTCACCTCTCGGTCTCTCTTCCCACCCCTGTTGACCTTCTCCTGACCATCGCTGGTCCTCCTCTCTGGACCATCTTTCTTCTCATCCTGTCTCTTGCCCTCTCTGTTCTTTTCCTTCTCAGACTTTCTATCGCTAGGACCTTTGTCCCGATCCTTGTCATCACCATGCGGCTTCTCCTCCTGATCTGCTCTCCCATCTTCATTCTTCCTCCTCTGATCATCGCTGGGCTTCCTGTCCTGACCTTGGGGTCTCACTTCCTCCCTCTTGTGATTTTTGTCCTCGCTGATCTCTTTCCACATTGTATGTTTGGGACCCTCATTGAGGACTCTAAAGGGATTCCTCTGAGGTTTATCTGAATATTCCAAGAGGAGCTCAGGCCTGAGAACCGGCTTCTGCCTCACTTCCTGTATGAGAACGGAGAGAGAGAGAAGATATGAGATGGAGGAGGAAGGGGCAGGGACAACATTTTAGTATATATTAGAAAAATACTCTTAAAGGCCAAGTCTACTTTTTGACCATGTGACATGCATTTTTAGAGTGTAACATGCAACATGGGAGCACACATGACCCCAAAAAAAAAAAAATGTAAATACACCTTTAACAGAACTGCAGGGTGCTTCTTCTGCCTCAGTCCCATTTTATATTTTTGCATGGAGCTGCGTTGCTCCGCCCACATGGTAGATGGTACTTTGCAGAGTGCGCCCGCTCCCTCCTCCTTCCTCTGCAGAGTGCTCCCGCTCCCTCCTCGGCAGAGGGCTCCCGCTCCCTCTTCCTTCCTCGGCAGAGGGCTCCCGCTCCCTCTTCCTTCCTCCGCAGAGGGCTCCCGCTCCCTCTTCCTTCCTCCGCAGAGGGCTCCCGCTCCCTCTTCCTTCCTTCGCAGAGGGCTCCCGCTCCCTCTTCCTTCCTCCCCAGAGGGCTCCCGCTCCCTCTTCCTTCCTTCGCAGAGGGCTCCCGCTCCCTCTTCCTTCCTCCCCAGAGGGCTCCCGCTCCCTCTTCCTTCCTCCCCAGAGGGCTCCCGCTCCCTCTTCCTTCCTCCCCAGAGGGCTCCCGCTCCCTCTTCCTTCCTCCCCAGAGGGCTCCCGCTCCCTCTTCCTTCCTCCCCAGAGGGCTCCCGCTCCCTCTTCCTTCCTCCCCAGAGGGCTCCCGCTCCCTCTTCCTTCCTCCCCAGAGGGCTCCCGCTCCCTCTTCCTTCCTCCCCAGAGGGCTCCCGCTCCCTCTTCCTTCCTCCCCAGAGGGCTCCCGCTCCCTCTTCCTTCCTCCCCAGAGGGCTCCCGCTCCATCTTCCTTCCTCCCCAGAGGGCTCCCGCTCCCTCTTCCTTCCTCCGCAGAGGGCTCCCGCTCCCTCTTCCTTCCTCCGCAGAGGGCTCCCGCTCCCTCTTCCTTCCTCCGCAGAGGGCTCCCGCTCCCTCTTCCTTCCTTCGCAGAGTGCTCCCGCTCTCTTAGAGTGCTCCTCTTCCTTCCTCCGCAGAGTGCTCCCGCTCCCTCTTCCTTCCTCCGCAGAGGGCTCCCGCTCCCTTCCTCCGCAGAGGGCTCCCGCTCCCTCTTCCTTCCTCCGCAGAGTGCTCCCGCTCCCTCTTCCTTCCTCCGCAGAGTGCTCCCGCTCCCTCTTCCTTCCTCCGCAGAGGGCTCCCGCTCCCTCTTCCTTCCTCCGCAGAGGGCTCCCGCTCCCTCTTCCTTCCTCCGCAGAGGGCTCCCGCTCCCTCTTCCTTCCTCCGCAGAGGGCTCCCGCTCCCTCTTCCTTCCTCCGCAGAGGGCTCCCGCTCCCTCTTCCTTCTTCGCAGAGTGCTCCCGCTCCCTCTTCCTTCCTCCGCAGAGTGCTCCCGCTCCCTCTTCCTTCCTCCGCAGAGGGCTCCCGCTCCCTTCCTCCGCAGAGGGCTCCCGCTCCCTCTTCCTTCCTCCGCAGAGTGCTCCCGCTCCCTCTTCCTTCCTCCGCAGAGGGCTCCCGCTCCCTCTTCCTTCCTCCGCAGAGGGCTCCCGCTCCCTCTTCCTTCCTCCGCAGAGGGCTCCCGCTCCCTCTTCCTTCCTCCGCAGAGGGCTCCCGCTCCCTCTTCCTTCCTCCGCAGAGGGCTCCCGCTCCCTCTTCCTTCCTCCGCAGAGGGCTCCCGCTCCCTCTTCCTTCCTTCGCAGAGTGCTCCCGCTCCCTCTTCCTTCCTCCGCAGAGTGCTCCCGCTCCCTCTTCCTTCCTCCGCAGAGGGCTCCCGCTCCCTTCCTCCGCAGAGGGCTCCCGCTCCCTCTTCCTTCCTCCGCAGAGTGCTCCCGCTCCCTCTTCCTTCCTCCGCAGAGTGCTCCCGCTCCCTCTTCCTTCCTCCGCAGAGGGCTCCCGCTCCCTCTTCCTTCCTCCGCAGAGGGCTCCCGCTCCCTCTTCCTTCCTCCGCAGAGGGCTCCCGCTCCCTCTTCCTTCCTCCGCAGAGGGCTCCCGCTCCCTCTTCCTTCCTCCGCAGAGTGCTCCCGCTCCCTCTTCCTTCCTCCGCAGAGTGCTCCCGCTCCCTCTTCCTTCCTCCGCAGAGTGCTCCCGCTCCCTCTTCCTTCCTCCGCAGAGTGCTCCCGCTCCCTCTTCCTTCCTCCGCAGAGTGCTCCCGCTCCCTCTTCCTTCCTCCGCAGAGTGCTCCCGCTCCCTCTTCCTTCCTCCGCAGAGTGCTCCCGCTCCCTCTTCCTCCCTCCGCAGAGGGCTCCCTCTTCCTCCCTCCGCAGAGGGCTCCTCCCTCCGCAGAGGGCTCCCTCTTCCTCCCTCCGCAGAGGGCTCCCTCTTCCTCCCTCCGCAGAGGGCTCCCTCTTCCTCCCTCCGCAGAGGGCTCCCTCTTCCTCCCTCCGCAGAGGGCTCCCTCTTCCTCCCTCCGCAGAGGGCTCCCTCTTCCTCCCTCCGCAGAGGGCTCCCTCTTCCTCCCTCCGCAGAGGGCTCCCTCTTCCTCCCTCCGCAGAGGGCTCCCTCTTCCTCCCTCTGCAGAGGGCTCCCTGCACTAACAGTGCAATTCTTTCAAAGCCTAAAACATAATCTATTCCCCCCATTACTGTGGGAGCGACTATTAAATCATTTAAAAAGGACCGAGTCTTTGGACTGGCCACACACAGAAAATTTTCAGAATCCAAAATTCATGCCGTGGTTGCACTGCTGGCACCGTATTCACCCAACTTCCTTTAGTGCCAAATCTATGTGGATGAGATGCGAACCGAAAAGCACAGAAGAAGAAAATATTACAGCGCACACATGCAAAAAAGACATTTACCTCAAGCAAGGCTAGTTTAAAACACCTAAACATTTCTAGAAAAACATTTTCAAAAAATATGGGGATTTGGTCACACCATATTGCTATGTGGTGCTAAGCCCACTTACTGCGACAAAGTACCCCATAATCAGTGGGTCCTACACTAATGTTTTTCTAGAAATGTTTAGGTGTTTTAAACTAGCCTTGCTTGAGGTAAATGTCTTTTTTGCATGTGTGCGCTGTAATATTTTCTTCTATTGTATGGTCTTATGGCTGCACCATCTTTAATGCATTTTTTAGGGTGTGCCCCCCAAATATCTTGTTTGTCCGAAAAGCACAGATTCGCATGTCAGTCATCTAAAGCCTCATTTCCAATGAAGTCTGTTCACATCTACGCAGTGTGATTCCAAACCGGTCACAAAAGGGTCCTGTGCGAGTTTTAGTGCGACTTCCATGTGAATTTTATCTCCAGCTACGCCAAATCCACTCAGAATTCTCATTAGAATCACACCTGTGAAATCTCATCAGAATCGCACCGCAATCAGTGTGAACCCAGACCCAACCTGAAGATCCGGCCAGCCCACAATGACTGCAGCCAATCACCAGCAACTACTCTTTGTGTATTCTGACAGACACTAGACCCGGCTGTCAAAATACAATAAGAACCCCCTTCACACTGAGGCGGTGCAGGCAGCGGTAAAGCCCCGCCGCTGTTATAGCAGCACTGGGGCATTTTTAACCCCCAAGAATGGAACTTCTGCTGATCCTGTTCCTCCTCCAGTGTCACATCTGCCACCTTTCAGGGGGGGAGCGGATATCTGTATAATAAAAAAGGTATTTGCTCACACTTCCGGAGAAAGAGTGCCGCAGAATCTGCCATGAACTACGCCACATCCGCCCCCTCCTCCACCCCCCACCCGCTGTTCTGTGAGACACACAGGTCCCAGAAGACAGCAGGGAGCATTCAGAACGTGCAGTGCGACCCGCGCATGTGCAGTAGGGAACCAGGCTGTGAAGCCGCAAGACTTCCCTTCCTGAAGACGCTGGCGCCTCCACCCGGGAGCCGAGCAATGGGTTGGCTTCAGGTGAGGATATTGTGGGCACCCTGGACAGGTAAGTGTCCTTATTTTAAAAAAAGTCAGCAGTATTTGTACAATATTTGTAGCTGCTGACTTAAAATAAAAAAAAAAAAAAAAATGTCCCGGGGAACTCTGCTTTAAAAATCGCTGTCCATTCATTTCAATGGTCAGTGGTGGTTTAGAAGCGGTGTATACACGGCTCCCGCACCGCCTCAAGGACGCTGCTTGTAGGACTTTTTTTTTCCCCGTCCTGCAAGCGCACCACCCTGGTGTGAAAGCCCTCGGGACTCTCTGCAGGAGAGGAAGTTTTCAGGTGCTAATTTTAGCGCTAAAATGACTAAAAAAAACAAAAAAAAAAACACGTCCCCAGTGTGAAAGGAGTGTGAAATCCTTACCTGACAGGAGCCTAGATGGAGGAATCAATAGATTAGATAGAGAAAGCCAAGCCCCCCCGTTCACATTGGTGCAACTTGTCATGCGATTTGACAGGAAAAAAAAAAAAAAAAAAAAAAAAAAAAAAAAAAAAAAAATCGCATGACAAGTCACACCCGATTGTCGGCAATTGAACTGTTCAAAAATCAGTGCGACAGACTTTATGGTGCCGCATGGATTTGAAAAACTAACTTCCTGCCCCGCTTTGCAGGTGCGACTTGTATAGACAATTGTGCATGAAGTTGTAGAGATATCAGCCAAGTCACACAAATTGTGCGATTTCAAGTAAAAGTCGAACAAACAATTTCAAAAGACACATTCAGTGTGTAAAACCGGACCAAGTATGTCCAGCCTCAGATGTCCTCAGTCACATACAGTGTCAGTTACAGCGCCCATCCCCCCCATCAATATCTACATTACCTGCCATGGAATATTC